>JBBPBT010000556.1:490801-520471 GCA_037974875.1 Cicer bijugum | reverse complement strand
AATATATTATGGAATTAATTTTCTCCAATTTTAAAAAATTATTATTATTATTATAATAGTTTAAAATTTAGAGAATCATTTGATAAATTATATTATTCTATCTTTTTTATCCATAAACAGGATGATAATTATTATCTGAAATTTACACACACCAATACAAAATCTTAAATAAGAATATAAAATAAAACATTCAATTTAATAATATAAACATTTATCAATTAAAAAACTAAAAAAATTTAAAAAAATATTTCTCTTTTTTATTGGTAGTTTTTTAATAAGTGTGAATTCAGAATAACACGTAAAAACTAAGATGTTGCCCAAAATATAGTGCTGAAGTACATGATTATATACAAGTTACCTTTTCGAAAGATACAAATTAATTTGATTCGTTAAAGCGAAGTTGTCGACCACTAAACATAGTATTTGTGACTTTGAAGTAATATGGTTTCAACTCAAGTATTAGTCGTTGGACTTAGACCTAATCAACCCTTTTTTGGAGCTTGCACATGATACTCATTTTTATTTGACTCATACACATGAGACTCATGAGAGAAGCTGAAATCAATACGGCCCACAAACGTTTCATAGCAATATCATATAAAATTGACCCATGAAGGAAAACACTGACCTATTAGAAGTAGCTTTTCAAGAAGTCATTCAAAAAATATATATTATCAATCATTCTCATTCTAGAGTGTCTTGAGGGTTGAAAGAGATTTGCGTGATGGAGCATTTACATGTCACTAACTAGCCTTCTACTTCTAAAACGACATTTATTCAACTTTTGAAATTTGAACAAAATTAGAGTCAAATGGGATTGAATTGATAGATTGGCCGGTCATTGGTCAATAGGATTATAGTATTCTACACCCATTATTACAAAATTAGTTCCTCTATACAAAAACTCTGTATCTCTCTCATCAATCTATCTATTAAAATAAAATGATTTTTAAAAAAATAAAAAACAAAATCGCAAATAAGATCGCAAGATATTTAATCACTGGGTTTGCAAAATGAACATACGTATCCGACTATGGAGTAATTGTAGTTCTATTTTATTTTTAGTAGTGAATTAGAGTTCATAGTATTACAACAATACTCCACTCACTCCGCTCGCTACTCTCGACCTACTTGATATTACCTATAAGTTATACTAAAAGATTCATCTCCTATTCGTACACATAATAGATAGTCACCCATTTTCTAATCCATAGAATACTAACCAACTTGCTACCAAAATTACATGTATTTTTCTTCTTCTTGTGAGGCGCTCAACCAACTCCAAAAACACAACATTTTGTTATTTATTAAGTAAAATACACTATCATAAACTATAACTAGATAGTGTATTTAACATCTTGTGAGTATTTGGATGGATAAAAAATCATCCTTTTTCTTTCGGCTTATAGGATTTGGTAAGCCCAAATTCATAAATTTCTAAGGTGGGCTTAACAACTTTTGGGAGATCATAAGCTTAATAAAATTTATGACGAAACATGTTTAATCAGTGCATACACTTTAAGAAGAATACATTTTTTTAGCAACAGAAATTGTAGAAAATGTATCAAATTTTGTCTTCTCGTACAATGTTAGTCTGAAACATTTTCCAAGAAAAGAAAATCCTCGAAAATAAATTCCAAGAAATAAAGTCCTCGGGAAGTTCCTAATATTTTCTACCACAATTTTTTAACTCAATAACACGTGTTTAAATCATACCCATGTGTTTAAAACATCAAAACTTTGAGAAAATATAAAACATATCTCTAAAATAAAAAACTACTAAATCGTGCATATTGATTAAAAAAATATTATTTATTATAACAATTTCTTTTATATTTATTTATTGAGACAAAATCTCAATTTAATATTTTGATGAAAACAAACAAAAAGATAATTATGATTCTAAATGTTATGTTAATTTAACTTGTGAGTGTATTAATTTAAAGATTGGGTTTAATAAAACAAGAATAAATCAGTATGAAAAGCAAAATCTGAACAAACAAGAAAGGAGAAAATTCTTAGCAAAATCTGGAAAATAGATAATGTTCTCCAGTTTCAAGAATGATCGTCATAGCTCCAAAATCAATCAATCTCCATTAGTTCAAAGAAGATTATGCCTATGAATTTCATGCTAATGTTATCAGTACTTGGCAAGGAACAAGTAGGAACCATTATAGTCAAAGAAGGCATTCAAATCACAAAGAGAGAAAGATCACAAATTAGCAAGACCAGACAAATCTGAACAGTATTGACAACATTTTGATTAATCTGGACAACAGTGTAATATCAATCTCCAAATTGATAAATATTCGCCAGCTTGTTACTCTTGATCTTCAGCAGCAAACATCTTTCTTCTGAATGATTAGATCAATCTTCAGATTGATTATCAATCTTTATTTCTACAGAAGTTCAGTATCAATCTCTAGATTTCTATAGAAGTTCATCATAATTCAACAAACTGTTTTTGGATAGAATCAAGTATCCAAATCACAGATATAATATCAATCATATATCTAAAGATTAAAGATCATTAAACACATGATAAATCTGATTAAAAACAAAGAAACCAACTCAATTAACAAAGTTCAAAAAATGTTCAAAGGCTAGAATATTTTTATTCAAATATATTAGTTTTGGTCAAATCTGACAGAGCACTACCAACAACACTTTTGACCATTATTAAAGGCTCTAAAAAGCCTATAAAAGGAAGGCCAAGCTCAACGAAAAATCAGAGCTTCAAGCATTAAGCAATTCATTACTCATTTTCAATCATACTTGAAATTCTCACACCCACATACATTAAATCAATTCTAATTTTTCCCATTCGATTCCTAGAATCATTATCATGTATTTCTTTGTCAAAGAATCATAACTCAAACAAGTGTTGAGCCTTCTCAAATTCTAATAAAACAATCTCATCATTATTGTAAAACTCAAACAATAAGAGTTTAGTATAGTTTAGGTAGATTGTAAGAAATCCTATCAAGTTTGATAGGTGACGTGATTGAACTCCTTTCTGAGTGGAAATGTTTTAACTTTGTAGCATATCAAGGTTGATCTAAACTAGGTGTTGTAAAACCAAGAAGGTTCTTTGTTTTAAACACTTAGTGGAAAATCTCACGGTTGTGAGGACTGGACGTAACCCAGGTTGGGTGAATCGGGATATATCCTTGTGTGGTATTTCTTCTCTAATCTATTTATTTTCATTCTGATTGCTTATCAAGTTAAATAGATAAACTAAATTATTGATTTTAACTAACCAATAACATTCTCCATTTTCTGGTTAAAACCAAGAATGTCATTCATTTTCTGTTTTCACAACTATCGTTCTTGAGTTATTTCTTAAGATTTTAACAGAAAATTTTAAATAGGGAGATTTACAATTCAAAGCTCCCTTCCTTGTAAATCAACATTGCTACTTCATTGTTAACAAATAATATTTAAATAATCAACACTTATATTTAAGATAATCTATATATACTAACACATATTCATGTATTTTTTTTAATCTAAAAGATATAAATGATTAGTCGAAAAATTAAATTATCTCACAATCATATGCTAAAACATTTCATTTGCAATGTATTGGTAAACCAATTCTTAAGCTCTCTTTTCCAAGAGTACTGAAATGTTGTCATACTCATCTTAAAATACATTAAAGATGCTAAATGATAGGTGTAATTTATGATTACAAAGGACATAATTAGATAGTTGATTACTTAAATATAAATTGGGAAGGCTCATCGATTTGTAGGCGATCATCTTGTAAGTGTTGTGTGCTTGTTGAACAAAACATGATAACCTGAAAGAATAAGTGGTAACATTGATTTTTTTATTTTTTTGATAGGCAATAGACAATATATCAAAAACATCAAAGAAATAAAAAATTAATCTTCAAAACATATGCAAGGACTTCAAAGGACGAGTCAGATATTTGGATGAAATGCAATCAATTGAACATTAATGAATAAATATGAGTAAATGATGAGACAACCAAGTCCCATGTGATGAAACTCAATAAACCCAACTCCAAAAATTTAGAATTATTAAAAATTTATAACACCAACATAAACATATACATATAGCACATAGGAAAATATAGAAATATATAAGCATATGTTAACTTATAAAAAAAATATAAGCGTAAGTTAGACATGTGGCCGGATATCTATCTTGTGGTCGTCACCAAGTAGAACAAGGAGTCATGTACATAACCATATATAATCATCTACACATTATATGAAGAATTAGTTGATATACAAAACATTCTATTAGAGGATGACACACCCACACAAGCCAAAATATTCAAAATTGGACATATCTAAGTAAGTCTATTTATATGTTAGTGTTAACTTTTATATTTTCATTGAATCTTGGTCTTTTGATGGCCCCAAAGTGTATTCTAACTACCTCCATCTCCTTGAAGATGTTGAAACCTTTGAAGTTACCCTACCTCCAATTAGTCGACCCCCGCTCCCACATCATCTCTTAAAAACAACGCTTAATAGGTGCAAATATTACTGCCTATTCGACGAAAATATGTGTCGACGACACATGATAAGTCATCCTATGAGTTTTCTGAATGGTGTGGGATGGCAAATATTGCATAATCCTAAAGAGACCTATCAAATAGGTGTCATGCATGCACAAAAAACTATGTTTTTAGGCTATTGATCCAACATACGTCACCATCGTTCATTCACATCAAACTTCCATTTGCTCACGTCGTCTTATAGGATATCCAAATTACTCCATATCAATAATCTCAAGTGTGTGTTCAAATGCATCAAAGTTGAACCTGCCATCCTCCTATTGTAAATATATAATACAAGATATACACAAAATTAAAAACACTTAAAAGGGTTAAGAAGCTTATGTTATCCTAAAAATGAGAAATATAGTCGTAAAGTACGTGATAACAGGTCAAATATTTATTTCTTCGATCCATTCCTAACTAATTTTGATTTAATGTTAATGTAGACTCTGACCTTCACCCGAACTTACTACAAACATTCTCAAATAATATTTAGGTGACCATTGTTTGATTTCTTTTTTAGTCAAGACCTTATAAGTTGATTATAACAAAAACGTGTCAAGATGATCTAATCCTATCATCACCCATCCAAGTGCACTAAATATAAATATTCCGTTGAGATTTAGACCAAACATAAACCTCATGCGTCCATACACACGATAGTAGACTTTACCACATTAATTTTTTTTCAAGCCAAGGCAATCTTGATTGTCGATACGATCTTATCTTTTACTATTATTTTCACCCTAACAGAATTTCAATTGTGTGTCACAATATTCATGGGTTGTAACAACACCAATTTTCCGTACGACCTAGTCTTTTACTATTTTTATCAATTCAAATAAAACTTTAGTAAACTGTTATTCTTTAGATCTAATCATTTTTAAATGTTCCTCATTCATGCACAATCATCGTTTATTTCTTTCTTGTATTAATCTATTGTTGATTAAAGTAATCTACCCTAATATAATAAAAAAAAAATTAATCAAACATGAATATACACTTCATTTAAATACACACATGCATATTCATATATCATATTCACGTAACACATAGAGAAGATATATCGTAACAACACTCTAACAAACATCCTCAAAATCTATAATTGATCATCCAAAGTATAGAATGGTAAGGAACGACATAACCCTTATTCAATGTTGTGACACCTTTTACCTAAATTTGCGAAAGAAACATAAATAATAAAAAAAATATCATTTTTTTTTATTTCAAACATATCATACAACTTGTAAAGAGTATCACTTTATCTTTTTTAAAAATTTTAATTACAATAATACCTTAAACCCCTTGTCACTTGGTCAAAGTCTAATTTAACTAAAATATAAGGATTGCAAGTCTTTAATCCTTGACGTTACATTGCGAGAAGTTCAAGAAGTTCTATACATTGTAACACATTTGAAAAATGTTTCTATGCACGGTGAGAATCACAACGTAAGGATATAAAACACATAGAACAAGCATAACAAATGCCAAATCAACACAAAATATTTGATCTATTACCAACTATTATTAGCGTTCAATTTGATTAAATTATCATCAACACATATATCACACAACATCAACACATAGACTAAGGACTCCACTGATACAACTACACCTAAGATGCAATGCTACCTAATAACCAACTAACTTGGACATATAGATCCAGCAACTTTGAGTTAGTGCAAGTTGAGAAGTTGTCCCTTGCTCAAGAAACTAGAGAGTTTAATACATAAGGTGTTAGTAAACATTCAGAACATCCCAACACTATCGATCTCGCATTTTACGTAACAACTTCCTGCTAACACAAATGGTATTATAATCCCCGATACCCCCAATATATGCAACACAAAGGATATTGTAATCATCATTTCCAAAAGACAATCAACCCATACTATGACTTGAGTTCATTTGCAAAAGATCAACTTATCAATAACATCACCATCGAACAAAACTTAGTCCATACTTCAACTTGAGTTGCTTTACAACGAATCAACCTATCAACAACATCATCATCAAACAACACACAATCCATACTGCGACTTGAGTCAATTTATCACTAATCAACTTATCAACAAGTACCATTAGACAACACCTAGCCCATAAAGTGACTCGTATGTTATAATGGTTTAACTTAAGTGTTGGAACCAAGTTAGTTTTCCAATTATACTACGATTTGTGCATTTGCCTCTAAAGACTAAAGTGTGCTTCTGGTTAGGATGCCTCTGATGAGTCTGTGCGTGTTTTTGTGAAGATTCAACGTGTATTTGAACTTTACAAGAAATGGTTAGGACTATTTTAAATGAAGCCAACATTGAAAAATACTTTTAGGTCGAAGCCATCAACATTGCTTGTTATGTTTCTAATCGTGCATCCATTAGAAAAATTTTAAACAAAACTTCATACGAATTATGAAAAGGGAGAAAACCAAATATTTCCTATTTTCATATATTTGGGTGTTATTGCTACATTCTAAATAATAAAGAAAATTTGGGAAAGTTTGATCTAAAATCTGATAAAGGTATTTTTCTAGGATACTCCACAACATCAAAAGGTTATACAATATATAACCTATGGACTCAAATTGTGGAGGAATCCATGCATGTTATTTTTGATGAGTTTGATGACTCGTGTTTAGAAAAATTGGATAAAAATGAAGAAGATGAACAATCATCCTCTCAAATATCTGGTCCTCACGAAGAGGATGAGTCTGACCCAGCCTCTTGGGAACTTCCAAGAGGATGGAAAACAATCACACATCATCCTCCAGATCTAATCATTGGGAATACTAAAGATGGTGTTAGAACCATAAATTCTCTAAGGGAAAACACTACCAACATGGCCATGATATCACAAGTTAAACCCAAATCAATTGATCAAGCTATTGGTGACAAATCATGGGTTGAAGCTATGATGGAAGAGCTCTCACAGTTTGAAAGAAACAAGGTATGGAATTTTATACCCCATCCTTTGGACAAATCTATTATTTGGAGTAAATGGATATTTAGAAACAAACTAAACGAGGATGGAGAAGTCATTAGAAATAAAGCAAAATTAGTGGTAAAAGGGTACAATCAACAAGAAGGAATTGATTATGATGAAACGTTTGCACCTATAGCAAGACTTGAAGCAATAAGAATTCTCTTAGCTTATGTTACTCATAAATGTATAAAACTATTTCAAATGGATGTCAAAAGTGCCTTTTTGAATGGGTTCTTAAATGTGGAAGTGTATGTTCGTCAACCTCCTAGGTTTGAGAATGAGAAGAGGCTGAACCATGTGTTCAAACTCTCAAAAGCTCTTTATGGTTTAAAGCAAGCTCCTCGAGCTTGGTATGAGAGGTTAAGCTCTTTTTTAAAAGAAAATGGATTCACTAGAGGACATATTGATACTACTCTTTTCAAGAAGAAACTTGAGAAGGATTTATTGATTGTTCAAATATATGTCTATGAGAATAGTCTTCTCAAAAATCCAAGTGTTAAGAACATTTTGCAACCCAAGATGAGAACAGTCTTCTCAAAACAGAAATTGAGAATCTTAAAAATGCTTTGTCAAACTTTACTAAATGCTCGGAAACCTCCCAAAAAATTATGAGATCTCAGGTAGGAATATTTGATAAAGCTGGACTTTGTTTTGAAAAATCTCAAAAGCAAAAGATCTATGAATTTTTTTTATGCTAGAAACAAAAGAAGATAAATGCAAAACAAAATATTCTTATTGTAATAAAATTGGACATCTTGATTTCGCATGCTTTAACAAAAAAGGGATGAAAAATTCAAAGCAAGATGACCTCTCGTAAAGAAAGAATATTATGGTATCATATTAGAACCTTCTACAAAAGTAATAAGAAAATGCTCTTATTGTTCAAAGATTGGTCATGTTGAACCAAAATGTTACCTTAAGAGAAAATATATCTTTGAAGAAAAATCTAACCCTTAAGGACCCTAGACCAAATGGATACCTAAGAATTTATTAATATCAAATGTAGGTCGATTTTGAAAATGTCAAGAAAAAACCATGGTACTTGGACATGGATGCTCGAGACATATGACAGGAGATAAACAATGTTTTCTCTCCTTTTTCAAGAAGGATGGGGGATCTGTAACTTTTGAGAATAATAATCAGACAAAGATCAAAGGTAAAAGTATTATAGGTAACGAAAACATTGCAAAAATAGTTGATGTTAAATATGTAGAAGATTTAAAACATAATCTACTAAGCACTAATCAAATTGTGACAATGTTTTTGTAGTTATTTTTAAACCAAGCATATGTGACATCAAGCAAGCATCTTTTGGAAAAATTATTTTCTCTGGATCAAGAAAGAAAGATCTAGATGTTTTATATCTAGAAGAGTTGCCCACTAAATCATGTTTTATTTCCATAAACAAAGATAAGTGGATATGACACCAACGAACTGGACATGTTGCCTTGAAAACAATTTAAAAATTATCCAAACTTGATCTCTTTATGGTATGCGAAAAATCAATTTTGAAAAAGATAAAGTATGAGACGCTTGTGCAAAAGGAAAATAAGTCAAGAGTAGTTTTCATTCAAAAGATTGTGTTTCAACTCAAAAACCTCTTGAACTACTTCACATTGACCTTTTTGGTCCTATCAAAACTACAAGCTTAGGAGGATTGAGATATAGCTTTGTTATTGACAATGATTTTCACGATACACATGGGTACTTGTCTTAAAACAAAAAGATGATTTGTTTGAAGATTTTTAATCCTTTTATAAAAAAGTTCAAAATGAAAAATGCTCTAACATCATATTTGTAAGAAGTGATCATGGAAGAGATTTCATAAATGCTTCTTTTAAAAACTTTTTTGATGAAAATGTTATTTCCCATAATCTGTCTTATGCGTGAACTCGTCGACAAAATGGAGTTGCTGAAGGAAATAATAGAACTTCACAAGAAATGGCCAAAACCATATTGGAAGAATCAAATGTTGAGAAATATTAACAGTTATTATTATATTTTAAATCATGTATGAATAAGAAAAATTATCAACAAAACACCTTATTAATTATGGAAAAACATGTGTTATTTGATGATGATGATGATGAAGAAGAAGAAGAAGAAGAAGAAGAAGAAGAAGAAGAAGAAGAAGAAGAAGAAGAAGAAGATAGCCGCGAGTATGTTTTTGATAATGATGTTATGATCATCTATCACCTCCGCAGTTTGCAAAAGATTCATCCTTCCCTACACCATCATTCTGAACATGATAGCATCCACCACTTATGATTATACAAAAAATATTGTTCCCTATGATATTGTTCTCACTAAAATAAATTAAATATTTCAATGCACCTCTCAAAAATGAAAAATTCATCCTCAAAATTTAAAAATTATCTTCCAAAAACATCTCCCACATGAAAAAAGATTCATCGATGCCACCAACTCTGCATATCCCTAAAGATCAATATATGTTTTCTTTTCGTCCTAACAAAAGGAAACACTTTGAAAGGAAAACATCTTGCTCAAGAACGTTCTCCTTTCCAAAACAATGTTCTTCCCTTTATCACCAATCAATATGAATCCAACCCACATGAAAATGCTCATGCTTTTAGTATCCCAACAACACACTCACTTCAAAATCTAATTTTTCAAAGTCATATTTGCTCTCAAATTTATTTTGAAAGAACATCTCAAATGTCTCCAGCTTTTGTCTCCCCACATAAATCCATATATTTCTTGTTTGGCATTAACAAATATCGTGCTTTTCCTGATATGAACTTCTTTAGATCCATAATTCCTAAGTCCCATTCTATGTCCAACACTATCCCTACTGTTGCCTTTTCATTTTCCACCGTTGCTTCCTTTTGCACTATTGTTATTCCTTCTCCACGTCAACCTTCCCAAGCTTCTCAGCATGTGAACGAAGACCATCGTCCTCCAAAATGCTCCAAGATAGAGAAAGACTCCTAAAAGCTAAGAAAGGATATCCCAAAGATATTTACAGCTCTTCAAACTATCATTGATAAACAAGTCTATCAAGATAGGGAAAATGCAATCTTAAGGGATTGGGTGGGTACTCCACTTGCTCCCAAGCTAGTACTTGAACCACCTCTAATAAATATGCCTCCAAATTTTCTTGATCTTCCCAGATCCTCCATCTTTTTATCTTTTGATGGCTCTTGTCCATCTTTAGCATTTTGAACTGCTTTAACTTTGGATTCCTCCCACCTCTTTTTGCTATGACAAAAAGGGAGAAAAAAAAATAGATTTATGATTTAAAATAAGTATTTTTGAACTCCTTATGTACCTATTTGCTTTGCTTTACTTTTCTATTTTCTTTTTCTTTGCACCATATGTATGAACTCTCTTGATATCATTAATGAAGAAAAAATATTTTGGTTCACAAATATTTGTTAATAGATGCAAAAATTAATGGGGAGCTTTTTTTAACAAATGCACTTTGTATAAAATCATATTTAAATTATAATCAAAATTAAAATTTAATTAACACATTTGTCTTCATAAAAAAGGAGGAGATTGTTGAGGCAAAATCCCAAATCAAGTGTTGCTATTTAAATTGTGTTTTTGAGTGATTGATTCAAAGGTAGGTGATCAAAATACATTGATACAACAATCAACGAACTCACTATGATATAAATCAAGGAACATCATGCCTTAATTGAACTACAAATTCATTAAAAGATCATTTTGGTTCACCAATATCATTCTTGTTTATCAAAAGCATCATTCATATTTATCAATATCATTTTGGTTATTTCGTTTTAATGACATAAGTAAAACAAGTCATTCTCCATACTCCAAATGTTAAGATAAAAGAATATAAAAAATACTTAAAACTATAATCAAGCCTAGAAAACTAGCTGAAGGCCCAAGGTAGCAAAACAACCTCCAAATTAATGATCAAATCAATCTCTAGATTGATGAGTTGTGAGAAGGAACAACTAGGACATCAAAGACACTATTGCTACTCCTTTTGCAAAAATCTCATCATGTTAATGAGACAAATGACTAAAACTAAATCACTCATCCACATTTTCCATTCAACACAAAACCAAGAATGTTCTGGTTACAAAGAATAACGTTTTGGATTGAATATCACACATGTGTATTAAATCTCACTCTAAACAGACGTTTCTCTCTGGATTAGTAATGGCTATAATGAGTCCTTTCTTACCTTCTTCATGCCTATAAAAAGAACATCAAGGTGAAGGCAATAGTAAGAGTTTTCAGTGTAATCATTCCATTACTCAATTAATCATACTCGAGCAAACAACATTCTTCAATCAAACAAAAACTCCAACTCTCTCTTACTATATTGAAAGATCTCTTTATTGAATTATTGCTAACAATCAATGTAAAACAAGTGTTGAGTAGATTTTGATCTTAAAACCTTTTATCATTAACGGGTACTGAATATGGAATGACTAACGAATGATTGTCTAATCGATATAATTTAAAATAAGAAATAATATTATTAATATAATAATAACAATAATAATAATAATAAACAATATAAATAAATAGGTTGGCCTGCCAAGCCTGATAGGCTTTTTTATAAACATGAGTCTGACTTATTTAAATAAGTAGGCTTTAAAAACAGTATGAGCCTAGCCTAAGTCTGATCTATTTAAATAAATATGCTTTAAAAACAGCCTGAACTATAAGTAGGTCAGGCCATAGGCCCCTGACGGACGACCTAACATATTCTCATCTCTAACAGTAATAATTATAAAAGTAATTATGAAAAAATAATATAGTCTTTTTTTAATTAATTTAATGCTACAATTATATGTTTTTTTAATAATTACTATGTGAATGAATGTTAAGCGATAAGAGGAGTAATGCTTCACTCAACTGAATTTTTTTTTTTTATTTTTTATTTAGTTGTTCTTTTCCATAATAGCATGGTTGGGCACTTATCCTATTTGTCACATTGTTAAAACGGGCTATTCGACCCTAATGGAATATGGATATTTTTTGGATCAGACAAAAAGTTTTGTTTCAATATGAGTTAATAAAATACTACTCGAATTCGATCCTAGATGAGTTGTGGGTTGGGCGGGTAATCCGCATATTTTTTTATAATTTTTTTGACTCATTATATTTTTAAGATTTTTTTAACTTGAAAATTTTGGTTGATGCCCATTTAAAAAAAAATATGGTATATTATTTACGCATTAAGTATGAATCAATTTTAATGTCCATTTTCTTTCATGCTCATTTAAAAAGTATTATGGTTTACTCGTTATACAAAGACTAAGTTTGGATTTTTCAATTAACACAAATTCAATTTAAAAGTTTCAAAACAACATATTATCCAAACAACACTCAAATTAAAATAAGTTCAAATTATTCAAAAGATAGAGATATTATATCTAGTATAGCACAAATGAATTTAGATTTGTCTAACATAACCTAAACTCAAACCAAATTCAAATAGAGTGCTAAATAGTTCTAATGTGACTTTATAATAAATGTTTTTAGAATTTTTTAACAATGTTCATATTTTACAAAGTGTTGGATGATTGTCTAATTAAAAAAATTGATTGTTAAAAATATATAACCAACTAAAGATAATATTTTATCACAAAGGATAATATATATAATATATATATATATAACCAACTAATTGGATTGAATTTCTTTTGGATATTTTTTATGTGTGCTAATTTTATTATTTTATTTTTTAAAAATTAGTTATGTGGATTGCAGGCTATCCGAGATTTATATGGGCTAATCTGGATAAATAACGGATTTATTCAGATCGAACTTAAAAGCTTTATAGAAGTTCGAGTTAAAATTATTAGTTCAAACCCTATATTTTTACGGGTTGAACAGCTTGTCTCATTCGGACTAACTCATTTTCACATATATAATTAATTGCCAATGAAAGTCCTTTTACTCGGAATCTGATTTGCTATTCTTGTCTTATTTTGTTAATCAAATGATATATCTTATTGTAAAAGATGATTTCATTCTCGCCGCCCATTGATTGTGAAACATGACAGTTGTTCAGTGTGCAAACTCTTTAGATTTTTTACTGCCATAAAAGGTGATTCTATGCTTCCTAAAATCTAAGCATCAATGACAACAACAGGTCCCATATGATGTGGCTACATCCACTATATATGTTATGGAGTATTCCACATGATAAGTATCTTACTTTCTCCGTTGTTTAAACACATGTTAAAATATATAATTATTAATTAGAAGAAAAAAAAACTTATTTTTCTAAACTATTGTATATATTTTTTCAAAATTATTTTTAAACTAAAAGTATAATAATATTTTGAAAATTGTATACAAAATAATAATTAAAAAATACTAAAGAAAAATAATAATTAAAATTTGATAATTAGTATTTATTTTAAAATGATTTTTTTAAAGTGATGTTCTGAGACAAAAAAAGGTAATTTGTATCTTAGATTTGTTTTAATTGAATAGTTGGTTTCCTTCTAAAAAGCATGCCATAAAACAGGGTTAGGTTTTCCACCACAAATGACAAGACTAATTGTTTGTGTTCACATTTTCACACTAATAATGACCAAAAATAATACCGTGTGCTTAAGTCAAATTCTAACAACATTTAATAATAATAAAATAAATCTTGATTGAAACATGTTCATTAACATTGAGGGCGTCTTGTTTTAACCTTAAGAATGTACTACAATATATTATATAATCTTGTTTTTCTTGTCGTGATTATGTAATTTCCATTCCAATGCATGTATCCTTTATTAGTATTATTGTATTATTATCATAGATTCCGTGTGATACAAACTAATTAGGAAGCCGTCAAATACTAGTAAGAAGGTAAGACTCATGATCCCTTTATTTAAATTGAAAGTCAAACACTTCCATTAAAATATTATAAACACTCCAATTAAAGGATGAAGAAGACTTGACAATCCTCTATTTAATTTTAATGTGGGTCTAAGGAGAAAATCGTTTTCATACTTTAATTACGTTATACAGTTAGTTATATGGACTATTTCATCTTTAATTAATGGTAAAATAATTTATAGTTAGTTTATTGACTATATATAGAATTTAAACTTTTTTATTTTATATAAATAATTGAAATTAATTACTATGTGCAAAATGTGTGATATCTTTTTAGTAGGCAATTAATATTTGTACAAAATCTAACTAAGGTTTAGACGGTTAGTCTATTATAAAGATTACTAATTTAGTAACTTTACATCCATTTTGATACCTAAATAAATAGTATTGTATGAGCAGTGGCGGATCTTGTACAAAATATTTGGGAGAGCCGGAGAGCCACAAGTATTAACTGAAATATTATAGTTGAAAATTTTAAAAGTCATATAATTTTTTTTAGAGTATCACACAATTCATACATAATAGACAAGTTGAAAAAATTAGAATTTCAATTTTCACCGGTCACACAATTTTCACAATTCATACAGTTCAACCAAATAAAATATATTCACTTTATAATTTTCATCTTTGTCAACAAATTTGTTCTTGAAAGAATGCATCAATTCTTTTATGTTTAAATATCGTATCACTTCTAAAAAAATACACATATTAATTAAAACAATTCACAATTAAAAAATAATATCATACTATATCATATATCAATTATTAACATGAAATGAAAAAGTTTATGTATATATAGAGGTTGTTGTATTAATTTTATTATATTTTAGTGGAGGATAAATACGAAAATTACTAAAAAAAACCATATCTTAAAGATATTTTAATAATTTATCACTATTATTTTGATTATCTGGCCGCTCCTGGAAGTGAGCCATTTTTACTTTATTTTAGGTCTCATCTTACCCTAAATTGGAATTTCATTATCTGCAATAACAATTCTATAGCCAGTGTACGGAGCTTAAAAGAATTTTATGAGAAGGCCAAAATATACGTAAGTATAATAAGATTGTTTATAGAAATTATGTATTTAAATGAACGATGGCCTAATATATATAAAAAAAACGAATGGCCACCACCATACAATAATAACAAATTTAAATAGCTTACTAAATTGTCGTTGTACCATAGAATAATTAATATATTACTAGTTGTATAAAATATATCTTTGAATTTGCTACGACACTAGTAGAAATTTATCTTTTAAATCGATTAAAATGTACATTTTAAGTCAGTTCTGTGTTCGACTTAACAGCAAACAACTTAATAAACAGGTTATTTTTTAAGTCGGTTAACTGGAACCGATTTAACAGAGCTTCGTCCTTTTAAGTCGGTTCAACTTAACCGACTTAAAAATTCGTGTTTATTAAGTCGTTTGCTGTTAACTCGGACACGGAACTGACTTAAAATGTACATTTTAACCGACTTAACAGAGCTTCGTCCTTTTAAATCAGTTCAACTTAACCGACTTAAACATCATATATTTAGTTCAACAAGTCATCTTTTTAAGTCGGTTTTTTTTATCAACAGACTTAATAGATAGAGTTAAAATATATTTTTTTTATAATAATTTTATCATTTTTTTATGCTCCTACTCCATACATACATAAATACAATATTTTGTATTAAATTTCAAATTAAAATTTTGTACTTTTAACCACAATTTTATATTGCTATATAATAGCCAAAATATATCGTAATAGAAGTTCATACAAAATATAGAGTACAAAGAATGTCTATCATTTCTGATTACTCTTGGCAAGACGAAAAATCATTTAGATGTCAATTAATAAAATTACAAAATCACATTTAGCAATATTCAACAGCTATATATTCAAGCACCATCATTTTCTTCAATTAATTCCAAAATAAAATCCACACAACGTTCTTGAACTTCTTTAATTTGATCCGGATGAAATGATCTCGAGTCGTCAAATATCTAGAAAAAAAAACTCAATCAATAACAACATATAATTTTTTATCATACAAACATACAAAAACACAATCAATAACAAATTTTATGAAATTTACGTACTTGCATCTATGAATCAACAATACCAACTGTTACAATGTTCAACATATGTAACATGACATAATAGCCACACTCATAATTTGAAGCTTGTCTTTGACTCTAAAATTGAAATAAAAAAAAATGTTAAATGCATAAAATTTTTATAATATTATAATTAAAGTTGTTATTTTAAACAACTTACTATAGGAAAACTCCATGTTATCTTCGGTTTAACTCTTAAACCTAGCAACATATAATAACCTTCGAAAGCTCTACAAAATAAAAATAATTATTGAAATTGTGTTATAAAATATATTATAATACTTATGAACAATATAAATAAATTAAATACTTACAAATCAACAATCTGACATATTTTTTTATCTGGCTTCTTTCCCAATGAACATATAAAGACTATATTGCGCTCCTTATGATTGATAATAAGCAATTGCCAATGACGACTACAATACACAATTAAATATATATTATATTTCATTTTCTCTATTATAAACGATGACAATAATAGAAAATACTTACTTTATGAGATAAGGTGCTAGGTAACAAGTTCTTTTTTCCTCGTACAACTTCTTTTGAATGTGGACTTGAGCATTAGTTGAATCATTTTCACTTTGGATGAAACATGGATCAATGAATCCATATAACTACTGTTTTGCTTCCTATTATGTCCATACACAAATTCTAAAAAACAAATTTCTAAAAAATAAAATATGTAAAATATGTAATTTAATTTGAGAATCAAACCTGTCTTAATGAATTGATGAACGATAAAACGGCAACGATTGTAAAGTTGAATCCAAGTTGTAGGTGGTTCACGATACAGAGGTTAGGAATAGAAGGAAGAAGTTTAGAGCGCAGATGTTATGGGAGCTGGAAGATAAAACGCTAAATACATGGCATCCTTTATTTTTTTTATTAATCTGCCTTAAATCGGTTATCAATATAACCGCATTAAACAAGTTTTAAATCGGTTATCAATATAACAGCATTAAACAAGTTTTAAATATTTACAAAATTACCACCGCCTCATTTTATTAAATGGCATAAATATTTACAAAATTGCCACCGCCTCATTTTATTAAATAACATTTTATCCTTAAGTCGGTTATCAATATAACCGCGTTAAACAAGTGTTAAATATTTAACAACCTTAAGTCGGTTATCTATACAACCGTATTAAACAAGTTTTAAATATTTATAAAATTGTCACCGCCTCATTTTATTAAATGGCATAAATATTTACAAAATTGCCACCACCTCATTTTATTAAATGACGTGTTAAATATTTAATTAACAATCTTAAGTCGGTTATCTATATAACCGCATTAAACAAGTTTTAAATATTTACAAAATTGCCACCGTCTCATTTTGTTAAATAGCATTTTATCTTTAAGTCGGTTATCAATATAACCGCGTTAAATAAGTTTTAATTAATTTTTTAATTTACCGTATTTCTTTATGTCGGTTGTTAATCTAACCGTCTTAATAGTGTTTCACATATTTACAAAATTGTCACCGCCTCATTTTGTTAACTCGTTTATATGGACAACCGACTTAAATATACCTCCGCTTCATTTGTTAAGTCTGGTGGCACATAATCGACTTAAATCTGCTGAATTAAAAACTCAATTTTCTACTAGTGCGGCCACCACCGGTCTCAACGAAACTCACATATTGAATATAATTGTACAAATTTTACATATATATTGATTGTTTAAATAATTAAAATTGAATTATTAGATCATATAAACATATTTTTATTTAATATTATACTTGTAAAAAGAATTGTTTAATATTAACAAAATAATTAAATTAAAAAAACTTTTAATTTTATAATTGTTAATTTTTAAAAAATTTCATTTAAAATCTTATTTTAACCCTTTAATTTATTGAATCTTATCTGACACACGTTGAAAGTAAGATGTCACTCAACAAGCCAAGATTGAATAGAATATTCTCCTAGTAATTTCACTTTTAAAACACTTGTGAGAAAACTGCACCAACACCATCAATTATTGTGTTTATAGTTTTTTTTTTCCTTTCCTCCTGGAAAAAACAAGTGACACGAGTGCTCAATAGGTTATTGAGTATTGAGCATAATTGATTAAATTTTTTAATGGGGAACAATGAAGATTTTCCAGGACCACATAAATCCCATCGATGACCCAATATAATTTCTAAAGAAGACCACGTAAACCTTTTACCCAATCTAAAGAAGTGACAAATTGATTTGGCCATAATATTAAGAGAAATTATTTGTATACATCATATTGTGATGTGATACAGTATAATAATACAGTTTTGAATTATTTAGTAATTTCTTCTCATTCGTTGGGTTTGTTTTTATAGTTTTATATATTAATGTTAAGGGTAATTTAAAAATTTCATATTACTTCAAAAATGAAAATTGATCGAGATATGACTCATAAACTCAAAGTCTTATTTGTGTAGATTTTATTAAGTCAATTTAGAAGATCATTTGGAATACACTTATGACTCCACAATGATATTATATGATGTTCAATTCACTTATGTGTTTGTTCTTAGTCTAATATGGATTATCTTTGAGTATAATATTCAACTCACTTGTGTGATTACTCGTGGTGAATGTGGATTATATCCGACTCCTTTTATAATCCAACTGTGCACACACTCACTGATTCTACTTGCATTTTATAATTTATGCACGGCGTCGTCATATAGTGTCTTAAATCAAATATATAAATACGTTATTCAAGTGGAGAGGTGTCTAATTAGGGTTGTAATAGAGAGACTATTTTGAGAAAAAGATAGCCACCAAAAGAGAAAAGAAAAGAGTAAATTCAATTTCCAATTTTGTCAAACCAGTCTTATAAAAATATCAATTGTGCATTCGTTAACTGTTGGATCGAGATGAGTTTTGGACAGAAGGCTTGCAACATACATGTCTTCGCTTTCAATGAAGGGATTGACGAAATGCCTTCTAGAGATGGAGAAATCGTGCTCAAACAGTAGATGATTTTTGGGGTGTTTTACTTCTTCTTGCTTTTCATGAGTAAGCTTTAGTACTTTGTCATTTTGCTGGTTGTAGCTACAATTTGTGGATCATTTTGAGACTCTCTTGTATCCTTATTTGACTAAAGTGGAGCTATTTCTTTGGTTTGGACGACCCTTGATTTTTACCCTTACATTGAGGATATTATCCATGTTAAAATATCGGTTTCACGTACGTGCTTTAATTTGATCAATTTGTTGTTATATATTTGTTGCTGCTCCTCACGGGTTTTTGCAAATTAGGGGAATTTTATATACATTGCATATTGCTTGTTATCATGTTTTTCTGTTTATAACCATTAGAGTGACATCAGTGCTCTTGGCTAAAGGGCTATTTGACTTGCTTCAATCATAAAGGAAAATATGAATATATAGATGGTATGATTCAATGATACTAATTACTATTTTGGAAGGGCAAGATGAAATATTTTTTATTTTTGAAGAAAATGCACCTACCGAAGAATGAGATTTTGAACATCAACAGGTATGTTGTTTGTTTAGGCAATATGTAGAAGATAATATTTATAATTATATTGCTAACGATACCAATGAAAAAATTATGTGGGATAAGATACATACTTTGTTTTCCTCTAAATTAGAGAATAATAAATTTGAAGTACACGGAGGGACGTCTATTTAGGACCATTTGAGTGAGCTTTAGGGGCTCTTTGATCAGATGTCAGGAATTGATATCAAGTTTGATGATGAACTCTCGAGACTATTTCTATTGTTATCATTACCAGAGTTTGAGGAGACTTTTCAGGTTTTTATAACGAGTTCAGCTCCTAAAAGTGTTGTTTCCTTGGAAACAACTAAGGGTGTTTAGAATATGGAAATGAGAAGGAAGGCACATGGGTCTTCATCTTAATATGAAATTCTTGTCACTAAAAATAAGGGAGAAGTCAGAAGTAAAAAAAAAAAAAAAAGAACCGGAGGATGGTAAATAAAATAGTAGAAGCAAGTCCAAGTATAAATACAAAAAATATGGAGTATCATTATTGCCATAGAACAAGGCACATGAAAAACAATTATTTGTTGTTGAAAAAGAAGGATAAAGGCAAAAAGGGTAAGTAGAAACAAAGAGGTCGTGATGATGATGACAAGTTACTACTGCTGCTATTGATGATCTCGTTCTTCTCCGTGACTACGAGTCAGTTAATCTTGTATTTGATGAAAGCATGTTGATAATTGATAGTGGTGTTACACTACAAGTTAGACAGAAGAATGAGTTCTTCACATCTTATACTTCAGATGACTTTGGAGTTTTAAAGATGAGTAAATATGGTGTATCTAAGGTAATTGGTGTTGGTGATGTATGCTTGCAAACCAACACGGGAATGCAATTATTGTTTAAAGGAGTCAAACATGCTTCAGATGTTTGCTTTAATCTGATCTATATGCATATGCTTAATGATAACGGTTTTGATAATCATTTTGCTAATTATTTTTCTTCAAGAAAGTGGAAACTCAACAAAGGTAACTTGATTTTGCCTAGAAGGGAGATTATTAGTAAATTGTATTAGACAAAAGTTTTGGTTGTTAAAGACAATATGGATGCGGTGGATATGGATTCATCTTTGTGGCACCAAAGGATTAGCCACATTAGTGAAAAATGGTTAAATTATTTAGCCATAAAGGATATGCTTCCAAGATCATAGAATGTATATTTAGAGAAATATTCTCACTCCATGGTTGGTAAACAAAATAGAGTATCCTTCAAAAGGCACGATCCCTCTAGCAAGTCAAAGTTGCTTCAATTGGTATATTCTTACGCTTGTGGCCATTTAAAGGTAAAATCATTTAGTGGTACACTTTATTTTGTTATTTTTATTGAAGATTGTTCTAGGAAACTATGGGTTTATGCTTTCAAGACAAAAGACCAAGTTTCGGAGAAGTTCAAACAATTTCATGCTTTGGTTGAGAGGCAGACAAGCAAGAAGCTGAAACATGTTCGTACTACTATGATGGTGAGTATTGTGGATCCTTTGATGTCTATTGCAAACAACAGGATATAGTACATGAAAAGACTCCTAATAAAACTCCTCAGTTAAATAGTTTAAAAGAGATGTTGAATCAAACACTTGTTAAGATAGTGATGTGTATGCTCTTTGAAGCTAAGTGGCCTAAACGTTATTGCGGTGAGGCACTATACACAACATTACATGTTATTAATCTTACTCTTATTGTCGCTTTGAATAAAGAGGTATCAGACAAGATATGGTTTGGAAAGAATGTCAAGTATGATCATTTGATAGTGTTTGATTGCAAGGCTTTGGTGCATGTTCCGAAGGATGAAAGATCCAAGGTGGATGCAAAGTTAAAGTAGTATATTTTCATTGGTTATGTTGAAAATGAATTTGGTTACAAGTTGTATGATCCTATAGAGAAAAGGGTTATCAGAAGTCGTGATGTAGTAACACCTAAGAGAGAGATAACATCTTGGATGTTGGTGAACCAGTTCGGTCACTTGTTCCTGATTTGGATACTACTAATGGTAATATTCAGAATAATGAGCCACATGATTGTGTTAACGATCATCAGCTTGAAGATGAGGTAAATATTCCAACAGGTGAAGATCCTGAGTTGTAACATGATGAAAATCTTAGTTATATTTCTAAATCATCTTAAACCTAACTCAATAGGTCTAAGAGGAAGAGATAACCATCTACAAGGTATGTTTCTAATGCGTATGTGATTTTGACTGATGAATGGGAACTTGAGTGTTTTTGAGAGGCAATGGAGAGTGAAGAAAATCGAAAATGGTTGGATACAATGCATGGTGAGATGAAATCCTTATATGATAATCACACTAATGATTTGGTGAAGTTTCCAAAAGACAAAAGTGCATTGGAAAATAAGTGCATTTGTTAGAAAATTTTCTAACGATGATTTTATTATCCTGTTATTATATGATGATGACATACTTATAGTTGAGAAAAATATTTCTAAGACTAACAAGTTAAAAAAGCAGTTGAGTGAGTCATTTGCCATGAAAGACATGGAAGTAGCTAAACAAATTATTGACATAAGAATCATGCAGGATAGGAAGGAGAAGAAACTTTGGATTTCACAAAAACAATATATTGAGAGTGTTACAAATATTTCAGATGAAAAACTCTAAGGTTGTAAGTATTTCTCTTGCTACTCAATTTAAATTGAGTTCTAAACAAAGTCGTTCTAATGAAGATCAGAAAAGAGAGATGGAACAAGTTCCTTATGCGTCTGATGTGTGTAGTTTGATGTATGCAATGGTGTATACAATATCAAATATTGCGCATGTTGTTGGAACAGTCAGTAGATTTTTGTAAAAAAAATCCCAAGTAGAGAGCATTGGAATTATGTAAATTAGATTTTGAGGTATCTTTGTGGTACTACATGTATGAGGCTTTGTTTTAGAGGTGACAAACCTATTTTGGTGGGGTACTCCAATTCAGATATGGCTTAAATTGACTAGAGGAAGTCCACTTCATGTTACATGATTAAATTTGCAGAGAGGGGTGTGGCTTCATAGTCCACTTCATGTTACATGTTTCTTCTTCTTACTTTTCATTTGTAAGCTTTAATGTTTTGTTATGTTTGCTTGTTGTAGCCACAATTTGTGCATCATTTTGAGACTATCTTGTATCCATATTTGATCATAGTAAAAACTATTTATTTAGTCTGGACATCTCGTGATTTTTACCTTTCATTTAAAGACTGTCCACATTAAAATATTGGTGTTTTTTACACAATTTTATTTAATCAATTTGTTGTCAAATATTTATTCATACTTATCAAGGATTCTTGCAAGTTTTAAGAATTTTAATCCACTGCATATTTGTGTTTTTATGTTTATTTCAATCAATAAAAATGCATAATTTATCATTGGACCAAGGTTTAAAACATATTATATTATTACTAGTATTAGAAACCATTTATAAGACCATTAACTATATTATCAAGTCTAAAAGTAGTCTATAAAAGTAATCTATAAGAAAGAGACATGTGTCACACTATAGCTAATTTTTTAAGGATGAATAAGAAGAAATTCAAAATCTAATAAAGTATTTAAAAAGATTTATTTATTAAATAAAAAGTATAATGAAAAAAGTTGCCCTTTAAAAATTAGAAATAAAAAATATACACAAGATAATCACACAAATTACTTGTCCAATAGTTTGGTACTTAAGATTCGACATAATAGCTGCAGCAGTACAATGTAGTAGTGCATACGTAAGTAAACCTGTGTTCCATTTGTTTCTAACAATTTCCTTCTTCTTTCCTATTCTATATGAGAGAGAGGTCCCTACACAACCAATCAATGGTTAGAGCCATAGTCACAACCAAGAACAAATGAACAAGTCTTCACGTGTCTCATGGACCAACACATGTCCCACCAATTAACTTCATGTCTTAGTTGAATAGTAGCACAACGCCTAATTGATAAAAAACCTTACTCAAATTATAAATTATTGTTAATTTAGTTCATGTGTTAAATTTTGTTAGCAAATATTTTAAATTAATATGTCTTTAAAGTTTTTATTTTGATCGAATTTGTCTTTAAAGTTAAATACTTAAAATTAAATGACTCCATGTTGAGAATTAAACTTTAATTTAATACGTCAAAATTATGTTTTTGCAATATAATATCATATTCATTTAATCTATCCTGATTTAAATGGTCCTCCTTAATCAATAAACGCCTATCACGACGAGAAATTTGTTACAGTTTCAATTGTTATGTTTGTCAACAACTTCAAATTTTAACCATAATTAATAGTTATGACATAATTAAGGTACACAACTTTTTTTCAAAACCTCTAACTCATTTCTCAATCACTTATTGATTTGAGCATCAGAGTGTGTGCAAATACCATATAAGGAGACTAAATACTCCCTAATTATATCAAATTAGGCATTAATTACATTTGTTATGTAAAACTCAAAATGCTACTCTCAATAGCATGTGAATAAAATGATAAAAACTTTACAAGTTAAGAGATGACGACACATCATGAATAATGGCTTAAATAGTGTAAATCGAACATTTGTTGTATGATTGGATCAAGGGAGTCCAAGAAGAAGAGTATTTGTAATTCACTCTCTCTTGAATCCAAAGGCCATGAGTCCTTCTCATCCAATCTAAAAGCAGGATACGTGATGTTTACATTCCAACAATAGTGGATTCCAACATTTTCAACATACGTGTAAGCTAGATAGAAGTGATTATTGAGGGGTACCATACCATTCAAAATGGTAAATAATAAATATGCAATGTAGCTGAAGCAAAAGGACCTATTTCTAAATCTAGAAAAAGTATCCTTAAATTGGTTAATGAACAAAAACAAAATTCAAAGTACACGTCTTTCCTTCGTGTTACTGCTATATGTAAATGTGGTCACAACTCTTTGGAGACAAAAAAAGTTAAAAGATTTGTGATATCTCTTTTTGTTGTTACTTTTGCTCTTCAACTTGGCTTCTAAATGATGGCTATTGTTCTTCTCTTTTAAACAAGCTATAGCTAATACCGGCTTAAAACAAATTTTAATATGAAACATTTTAAATTCATAATAGTATTTAAATATAATTATTAAATATTTTATATATTTTAAAATATAAAATTATTTATTGAATTAAAATAATCAAATTAGTATAATATTTTTTATTAATAATAAAGTCAATTGATTTAATATTTATTGAAACAATACGATGATAACTTTACTTTTAGATCGGTCTTTAGTGAACCTAAAACAAAAATACTTTTACAAGTCATATTTTTTTTTCTCTTCATTTTTTTATAATTATACTCAAATAGGTTATTTAAGTGATATAATTTACATTTACCTATCTAGTAAATTATATTTATGTATAAATGTAACCAAAAGAAAAAAAAAAGTTAACCAACAAAACTAAGCAAAAATCCTAAAACTCTTCTTCCTAAGTAGACAGTCCTCATACGCATTCTCACGAGTTAAAACTTAGGAATAGTTGACTTAGCCACTCAAAAACTTCTTTAAATTCTGTCCAAAACCTTAAGTTCCACAACACTCAATCACTTTATAATTTTTTTATTTGTGCTTACAAACAAACAATCCAACACAAAAAATGAAACACCACCCAATTAGACTATTTGGACAACACAACATTTTTTTCCTCAAATTCTTCATTATCTTGTTCCTTAGTTGTATAGCCACAAGATTCAACTTTTGTCTTTCCAACATCCCTTCATCATTAAAAACACTTCCACTTGTAGGACATTTGAGTTTTGATGAACTTAGCCTTACCAAAGCATCAAAAGATTTTGGCAATAGGTACCAATATCATCCAATGGCAATTTTGTATCCAAATTCAGTTTCTGACATTTCAAACACAATAAAACATATATGGAACATGGGACATAGCTCTCATCTTACTATTGCAGCAAGAGGACATGGACATTCACTTTCAGGACAAGCACAAACTCATGGAGGAATTGTGATTAACATGGAATCACTTAAGGTTTATGAAATGAATGTGAATGTTATAGGGAATGATTCTCCTTATATTGATGTCTCAGGTGGTGAGTTGTGGATAAATATCTTGCATGAGAGTTTAAGATATGGATTGGCACCTAGATCATGGACAGATTATTTGCATTTAACAGTTGGTGGTACTCTTTCAAATGCTGGTGTGAGTGGACAAGCTTTTAAGCATGGTCCTCAGATAAGTAATGTTCAACAACTAGAGATTGTTACAGGTTTGTATATTAAACCATCTTTTGAATTTGAATAGATTTTTTAAACTACTATTTGTCTTTATATTTGGAAAAATTTGAGTATGTTAATTTTTTTTTTTTGGAAAGAGAGAAATTATTATTAAAAATAGTAACTGTTCATAATTTGAGTTGTCTGCTAATGCCTACTATTTTGTTTTTTGTGAAATGATAATTGATTAAAACATGAAAGAGTAAGTTTCTTAAGATTCCTTGTTGATAACTTGACCTTGGTGAAATATAAAATGTGAATCTAATTATTGGTTAAAAATTAGTTTTCATTTTGATTAATAAAAGGTGGTTAATAATGAGTGCAGGAACAGGGGAAGTGGTGAACTGTTCTAAGGATCAGAATGGAGAACTCTTTCACAGTGTTCTTGGAGGGCTTGGTCAATTTGGCATTATAACAAGGGCAAGAATTCTCCTTGAACCAGCACCTTCAATGGTACTAATGAATTAATGCATCCAATTATGAAGCTCTTTTAATCTTGATTACTGCTTTGTAAGCATGAATTATTCAGTAGCGCCGTCCAAAGCGCGTTCCAATATATGACACGGATTAGTGTCCGAAATTGATACGACACAAAAATCTTAATTATATTTAATTAGTTCATTTTCTCAAATTACTATCAGTATCAACATATTAATTATGTTGGTTTCGTGTTTGATTAGTTGATTTATTGTTTGCAACAGGTGAAATGGATTAGAGTGTTATATTCAGATTTCACGGCATTTACTAATGATCAAGAGAGATTAATATCTGAAGGAAATGCATTTGATTACATTGAAGGATTTGTAATAATAAACAGAACTGGTCTACTAAATAACTGGAGATCATCTTTCAACCCACAAGACCCTGTTCAAGCAACACATTTTAAGTCAGATGGAAAAACTCTCTTCTGCCTTGAATTGGCCAAATACTTCAATTTCCAAGAAATGGATATAGTAAATCAGGTAGGTGTGAAACTTCTAAATTTTTTTATTTATTTTTTATGAAAATATATATAGATATTTAAATCATTATTACTTATTTTGTCAACTTTAACTATAACTATGTTTCTATTTTTTTATGCAGGAAGTTGAGAGACATTTGTCACATTTAAAGTATATACAATCAACCCTTTTTCAAACAGAGGTTACATATATAGAGTTCTTAGACAGAGTGCATGTATCTGAGGTGAAATTGCGTTCAAAAGGATTGTGGGATGTTCCACATCCATGGCTCAATCTATTTATACCAAAAAGCAAAATACACAGTTTTGCACAACTCGTCTTTGGGAATATCCTAACACAAACAAGCAATGGCCCTGTCCTTATCTACCCACTAAATAAATCAAAGTATATATCTTTTACCTTTTTGTATTTTTTGAAAATATGATAATTTAAAAAAATTTAAAAATTGATTCAAATTAGAAACTGTTTTTAATAGTTAATCAAAAATATTATTTTTTGTAATTGTTTTCATTTATATATCTATTTTAAATAAAATAATATTTTATGATATAATGAAATATAATTAGAATTTTGTGTAAAAAAATTAATTTCATTTATATGTACTGATTATGTAAAATATTTTATATTGTCGATACATCACAACTATTCATGTTTATTACTTTAGAAGTAGTTATTATATAAGATAAAAAAAATTCAAAAAAAATTATAGTGCAGCATAGTTATGAAACTACAATTCTGAATTGAATTTTTAATGTATAAATTTTGTATGCAGGTGGGACAATAGAACATCTGTTGTTATTCCAGATGAAGATATTTTCTACTTAGTGGCATTTCTTTCCTCTGCAGATACTTCTTCCAATGGAACCGATAGCTTAGAACATATATTAAGTCAAAACAAAAGAATTTTAGAGGTTTGTGAAAGAGCTAATCTTGGAGTGAAGCAATATTTGCCCCAATACAATACACAAGAGGAATGGAAGGTCCATTTTGGTACACAATGGGAGGCTTTTAGACAAAGAAAATTTGTTTATGACCCATTTGCAATACTTGCTCCTGGCCAAAGAATATTTCAAAAAACGATAATCTCAACATGACTTCAGCCATCGACCACATTTTATTGTGATTATTAGTTTATTAAAATGAAAATGTCCCTTTTGGCACATGTGACACATGAAAAATGTTATTTGATTAGACAGATTTGGATACGGACCACACATATTATAAAGGAGAACCGTTGATAGTGTATAGTTAAAAGGGAGAAAGAGAGATTTAGAAAATTTCAATGGTCATGTTTTTTATGTCTGCCAATTAAATTAGGAATTTTGTATATGTATATCATCATTATTGAATTGAATATTGATGCAAAAATTACTAAACGTGGTTTTATTTTTTTTATAATTGAAGATAATAATATTTTATCGGAGTATAAAGAGTGCTCCAACCTAAATTACTGAGTTTTTTTCTTCAATAAGTTCTTTTTTAAAAAAAATTATCAAAATACTCCCTTTTTAAAATTATATACTAAAATACTACATTTTTAAACTCATCTACAAGTCATTTTTTGTAAATGGCGACTTCTTTAAGAAGCCGTGTTTGCAAAGGCGACTTCCTTAAGGAATTTTTTTAAAAAAATTCAATTTTTTTTAAGTTTACAAAAATAAATATATATATATATATATATATTTATATAATTAAAATAATTCATAAAAAAAGATACAAACACAAATTTTAAATTATATAGATTGACTAGAGTTCTCTAAACATTTGAACAATGTTTTAAAGTATGATTAGTTAACCGACATAGTTCGTATTTTTTAGACACTTTCAAATTTTTTTAACATATATATATAATTTATTCATAAAAATACATCACAAATTTTATAAAAATTACGATAAAATTAATGTCGAAAGTGATCTCCAGTACCACATTGCCAAGTTTTTCTCACACGTACCGAATTTTGACGATGTATACTTTTTGGAAGGCGTTGTCAAAATACAATACGTGTAAGAAAACCTCGACAATGTGGTATTGGATGCGATATTAATTTTATCGTAAATTTTGTAAAACTAGATTATTGTCCGCGCGTTGCGCAAATATTTATAAGTTTTATAAGTATTATTTTATAATATTACTTTATTAATTTGTAATAATAGAATATGATAAGGAAAATTAAAATGAGGGAAAATTATGTTTATCAAAATCACCTAATTTAATTTTTAAAATATTTTATAAAATTCGTATGAAAACTTATTATATAGAATAATTGTTTGACTCATTGTACTTTGATTGTTAATTTATTTTTCAACATATAATGGTACTTGTATTTGTTTGATGAAATAAAATATAAAATACAAAACCAAAAATAAGATGTAAAAATTTTAAAATATAATTGACTATTTAATATTTTTTATTTAAAAAAAATATTAATGTTGAATTATATTGTAGCGTAGTCTAAATTTATTTATTTTATTAGTATGATGTTTTAATTGCGACCATGAGAAGTTGTT
>JBBPBT010000556.1:423182-490650 GCA_037974875.1 Cicer bijugum | reverse complement strand
AGATTATTATCAAATTGTAAAATAATTTATAAATTTATTGTAAATAATTATAAAATAATTTTCAAATAATATTATCAAATAGATTTTTGAGGAAATGTAAAGTTGATTAATGCAGAAAAAAAAAAACGTATTGAGTAGTAATGTAGATTTAATGTGAAAGATTTAAGCAAATTTAATGAATAATAATATGACGTTATAAAATAATAATGTAGAATTAATTTAAAAATTGAATAAAAGTTAAGAAATAATATTTAAATAGGAGATATAATATAAAATAGTGAATGATGATGTATATAATTTAGAGAAAAACAATTTAGAAAGTGAGTAGAAGCTCTATGGAGACGTACACGTAAGCTTTTCAGCCTACGTGGAAAATGTTTGCATACGTGGGAAATGTTTGTATACGTGGAGAAAATAGTGTGAGGTGGCAGTGAAGTCTTCAGTTTTAAATATATAATAGATTTCAAATAATATTATCAAATAGATTTTTGAGTAAATGTAAAGTTGATTAATGCAGAAAAAAAAAACGTATTGAATAGTAATGTAGATTTAATGTGAAAGATTTAAGCAAATTTAATGAATAATAATATGACGTTATAAAATAATAATGTAGAATTAATTTAAAAACTGAGTAAAAATTAAGAAATAATATTTAAATAGGAGATATAATATAAAATAGTGAATGATGATGTATATAATTTAGAGAAAAACAATTTAGAAAGTGAGTAGAAGCTCTATGGAGACGTACACGTAAGCTTTTTAGCCTACGTGGAAAATGTTTGCATACGTGGGAAATGTTTGTATACGTGGAGAAAATAGTGTGAGGTGGCAGTGAAGTCTTCTGTTTTAAATATATAATAATAGATTTGTGATGTTATTTTTTTATGAATGAATTGTATATATATTTGGCAAAAAAAATTGAAAAAGTGTCTAGAAAATACGGACTATGTCAGTTAACTGGTCATACTCGAAAACATTGTCCAAATGTTAATTTGAAAGCAAATGGATTTTTTTTTTTTTTTTTGAGAAAATTCCTTCAGGAAGTCGTCATTTGCAAAGACGACTTGTAGGTAAGTTTAAAAGAGGGTATTTTGGTATATAATTTTAAAAAGGGAGCATTTTGGTAATTATTTTTTTTAAAAAGAGGGTATTAGAAAAAGAAAAAAAAACCCTAAATTACAAGTCTTTCTACATATTCACTGATGACCAAATAAACAACTTTATGGATTAGGAGGAAAAATGACTAATGTTAGAAATTAGACAACTCTATGGGTTAGGAATTAGAAATTTGATTAATGTTGATCAAATATATCCTTTCATCAATGGACGTGTGATGGGGAATAAACACAAAAAACACAATAACAAGTAATACGCAACAGAAATAAAATTTCCCTAACTTGCAAGAACCCGTGTGGAGCAACAACAAATATATGGCAAAAAATTAATCAAAATAAAGGATGTAATGAACTCCGATATTTTAACGTGGAAAACCCCTTAATGCAAGGGTAAAAACCACGGGTCGTGCAGACCAAAGAAATAGCTTCAGTAAAATCAAATAAGAATACAAGAGAGTCTCAAAATGATGCACATAGTGTGCCTACAACCAGTCAAAACAATAAAGCCTACAAATGATGAATAACATTTTCTTCAACCAAATCAACCCTTTGCATGCTTCAGTAATGGCAATGAACTCTGGCTTAGTTGTAGACAATGCTACACATTTTTGTAATCTAGACTGCCAAGCCACAACTCCATCTGCATATTTAATCATGTAGCCTGAAGTTGACTTTCTCGAGTCAATATCTCCAGCCATATCTGAGTAGGAGTACCCCACCAAAATAGGTTTGTCACCTCTAAAACAAAGCCTCATACATGTAGTACCACGAAGATACCTCAAAATCCATTTGACAGCATTCCAATGCTCTCTACTTGAATTTAACAAAAATCTACTGACTGTATCAACAGCATGCGCAATATCTGGTCTTGTACACACCATTGCATACATCAAACTACCCACATCCGAAGCATAAGGAACTCATTCCATGTCTCTTTTCTCATCTTCACTAGAAGGACTTTGTTTAGAACTCAACTTAAAGTGAGCAGCAAGAGGAGTACTTACAGTCTTGGAGTTTTCCATCTGAAACCTTTGCAACATTCTCTCAATATATTGTTTTTGTGACATCCAAAGTTTTTTCTCCTTTCTCGCCCAACTGTTTCTTTAACCTGTCAATCTTGGAAATATTTTTCCCAACAATAAGTATGTCGTCAACATATAATAACAGGATAATGAATTCATCATTAGAAAATTTTCTAACAAATACACAATGGTCAGAAGTAATTTGCATTTATCCTTGGTCATACATACCAGACTCAAACTTTTTGTACCACTAACTTGGAGCTTACTTCAAACCGTATAGACTCTTTCTTAGTCTACACACATAGTATTCCTTGTCTTCAACAAGAAAACCATCAGGTTGTTTCATGTAAATCTCTTCCTCCAAATCACCATGAAGGAAAGTTGTTTTTACATCCATTTTTTCTACCTCTATGTCAAGAGTAGCTGCCAAACTCAACACAATTCTAATTGATGACATTTTTACCACATGTGAAAAAATCTCATTAAAATCAACACCCTTTCTTTGACGGAAACCTTTCACCACTAATCTGGCTTTATACCTCGGAGACCTTGAGTTACTCTCAATTTTCACTTTATAGATGCACATGTTTTCCAAAGCCCTTTTGCCTTTTGGCAATTTCACCAAATCATAAGTGTGATTATCATGCAAGGATTTCATCTCATCATGCATTGCATCCAACCACTTTTGACTTTATTCACTCCCCATGGCCTCTTGAAAACACTCAGGTTCCTCTTCATCAGTCAAATTCATATACTCGTCAGAACCATACCTTGTAGATGGTTGTCTCTGCCTCTTAGACCTCTTGAATTGGGTTAGAGATTATTCAAAAGCATCACTAAGTTTCTCATCGTGTGGCAACTCATGATCTTCACTAGTTGGAATATTTACCTCATTTATAAGTTGATGATCATCAACATAATCATGTGGCTCATCATTCTCAACATAACCATCATTAGTATCCAAATCAGGAACAGGTGACCGAACTGGATCACTATTAGCTAAGATGTAATTTCTCTCAAGTGTAGCCTTCTCCACCTTATCAATGTCTTCAATAGTTTGGTCTTCCATTAACACTACATCACGACTTCTGATAACCTTTTCGTTTATAGGATCATACAATTTGTTGCCAAATTCATCCTCACCATAACCAATGAAGATGCACTACTTTTGACTTTGCATTCAACTTGGATATTTCATCCTTCAGAACATGCACAAAATTCTTGCAACCAAAGACTCTCAAGTGATCATACTTGACATTCTTGCCAAACTATACATTGTTTGGTACTTCACTATTCAAAGCGATAGTAGGAGTAAGATTAATAACATGCACTGTCGTGTACAATGCCTCACCCCAATAATGTTTAGGCAACTTAGCCTTAGAGAGCATACACCTCACTCTCTCAACAAGTGTTCGATTCATCCTCTCTACCAAACCATTCAGCTGAGGAGTTTTAGGAGGAGTCTTTTCATGTGTTATACCTTGTTGTTTGCAATAGACATCAAAGGGTCAACCATACTCACCACCGTTGTCAGTACGAAGGGGAACAACAAAGCAATAAAGCCTACAAATGAAAAACAAGAATAAGAAAAAAAAAAAACACCAAAAACCTATTGTTGCGCGAGCACTGTTTCTCTCTCACTGAACGTCGTTTCGCCAATACGACTGTTGAAACCGAAGACCTGAATGCTGCGGACCTGATGTCCAAATATCAGCCTGATCCAATAATTAACGAATGCGCCATCGATCGATGTGTTTTTGAGACTGATTTAACAAAATTTGGAATAGAGTCACTCTATTTTCTCTTTTGGTGGTTGTCCTTTCTATCAAATTAGTCTCTCTCTTATAACCCTAATTAGACAACTCTCCACTTAAATAAGTGAGACGCATAGACTACAATATTTGGGTCTTTCTCCACATAGGAAGGGAGCCCAATATCCAACAACGTGTGGGATAACGTATACCCCGATACCAACAACCTTATTGATTTTGTTACTTTGGTTAAAAATTGTAGAGACACTACCACAAAAAATGCTTTTAATAGCGCTTCTATATAAAAGTACTATAAGATAGTGTGTGGCGGTGTTTAATAATTGTGCTTCTTTGATTATGTTCTATAAAATAGTGTGTATTTAATAGCATATATTGTTAAAATGATATAAATAAAATATATAAAAATAATTGATAGTTTCTAATTGTGTGACTTGTGAGCTCCTACATTTAAAACAAAAATGAATAAAATAAAACTCTGAAGCACTCTTTAAAACCTTTCCACCATATTCTTCAATTTTACCAAAATACATATTTCTTTCAAAAAAATGTTGCTTATAATACCTCACCACCATCGTCATCGACCAAGTGAACTATGTCTTTGCCACATCTCCTGAGACCAACACACCAAAATAATCAAAAAAATCATCCCCTCAGGAGAAACTCCTTTTGAAACCATAGTTCTTGTTTTAGTGATCTCTCAACACTTGACCAATTGAAACCAAGTTGGTTTTGTCCTTAGAGTTTTGATTATAACAAAAGTATTTTATGAGAATAATATATATGACTTCATAGAGTATGAAAGAAGATTCGTGTTTTTGAAGAAAATCTAAAATAAGTTTTGATTCAAATTTATGATTAAATAAAATCTATTAAGAGATTTTATTAAGAGATGTTCATGGAAAGGGCTACCTATATGTTGATATAAGGTACTCCATACAACGTCCAACAAAAAGCAATTCGTTGATTACTTGAAGCCGAGAACTACTACCGTTTCTATGAGGATAAAGTGAAATTTGTTGTGGAGGTTGGCTCTTAAAGAACATGACAATGTTACAAGTCCCATATGGAGTATATAAAAAAAGCTCAATGTGGCACTTAAGCCATAAGATTCTCCCACTTACCCACCTAATATACTAGTCTTTTAGGTTGAGCTCTCCTTATAGATTTAAGTCCTAAAAGAGCATGCCATTTTAAAAGCTCTGATTGGAAGAACCATAATTAACAAGGACAAAATCAATGATGGAAGAAGTACAATTGTTCTACAGTGGGGAATTGGGATTGATCGTACCAAATGACATCAAAGTAGATAGAAAAAAGTAGAAATATCAAAAGTGAGAAAGATAGATACAAGAGATAAATGTAGGAAACCATTATTTTTATTTTGATACCCTGTTAATGTGAACACACGTAATGAAAAGGGAAAGAAAACAATTATTGATTATACATCTCTTAGATTGATCTCATGAAGAGTATTTTTATATCTACTTAACACTAAAAGAAAAAAGTCTCTAATTGTATATAAGAGTTAGATCAAGAATCAATTAATCCTAACTTGAACCAAATCCTTAGAAACAGAGAGGGTTACTAATAAAAACTAAAATAAACTATAGAATTGAAATATAATAATACAACAAAAAAAGTTGTCAAAAAAAAATAATACAACAAAAAAGATTAATAAAAGGAAAAATATTGTGAAACTAATCAAATCAAGAGCAAGATATAGGAAAAATATTGTGAAACTAATCAAATCAAGAGCAAGATAAACGAAAAAAAGTAAAAAGAAGAAGAGAGAGATAATAATATTATTCTTTTATTGTATATTTTCTATTTTAGTGTTAGCCCTATTAATAAGGCACAAGTAAATAAGTGGAGATTCTGATCATTAATAGACATCCACTAATAACCTAATATTCATCACACTCCCCTTTGGATACCTATCGATGTTATGCATCCTTAAAATCTTACAAGAAAAACCTCAGTGGAAAAAAATTATTGTAAAGAAAAAAGAGCATAATATCATTTTGTGAATTACATGATATATTTATTCCTCCTCCTCAAACAAACCATTATCTCTGAGACGCGTGAAGACCAATCTTTTGTACCAGTTGCTCAAAAGTTCCATTTGGAAGTGACTTTGTAAAAATATCTGCAAGATTATCACATAAATGAATTTGTTGAAAACTTATATAACCATTCTTTTGTAGACCAAGAATGAAAAAGAATTTGGGAGAAATATATTTTATTTTGTCATATTTAATATACCCTCTCTTTCACTGAGAAATACTTGCAATATTATCTTCATAAATGATTGTTCCATCCATTCTTTCAAAAGATAAACAACAATTCATTTGTATGTGTTGAATAAAGGACCTTAACCAAACATTCTCTAATTGTCTCGCGTAGTGCAAAATGTTTTGCATGAATTAGTAACATTTTTGTTATGGTCTATTTTATAATTCTCCATGAAATGGTTGTATGTCCCCATGTAAACAATATTCTGTTTGGGATATACCAATATTAGGATTTGACAAATAATATCCATCTTCATAACTAATTAATTCTAGTTTGGGCACTTTAGCATAGAACAAACTCATATCCATGTACCTCTATGGTAACAAAATACATGTGTAACTCTATTCCAATATTCTCGTGTAGGTGAAAAACGTGATAATAGATTGACAGAAAACGATATACCAATATCTTTCCCCACGCACTAAGATATGATACTTAGGATCGAGTAGTTCTTCATCCTTTTCTCGAGGTTTGAAAAGATCTTTCCCCACATCTAGTGATCTAACAACGAATGAGATTTGTCCATATAGAAATGTTTTAACACTTTTGTCTCTCCCAAATCTTTCATTTTGAACTTTCTTTAAGCAATCTATGACTTTTGAAAGCTCTTTAGAAGTTTCAATAATATTTATCTGTTAGAACCAAGTGTGTTAGAAGAACAATGACTCTCAATATTTTGATGATAACAAAATTATTTTGTGATAATAATTTATATTTTAATGAATTTGTTTAAGTGTGTAGACTCTCAAATATATGCTTTTAAAGAATCCAAATTGGATCATCCACTGTACAAAGAAAGAAAATCTTCAAGTTAAAGGCAAAGATCAGTGACTTAGATATATGTTACTATTCATCTGATTCTGATCAAGACGCTCTCAACGCACCTATATTACTATTCATCTCAGTCTAATACATCCGCGTCTTAAAAATCTTGCAACTAAGTTTGATCTCCAAAGTCAACAATATCTTAAAGTCAACACTTTACTTAAAGTCAACACTTTACTTAAAGTCAACAATCTACAAGTTGATTCTTTGAGGCTATAACTTTGAAGAAGTCGACAACTCAACATCTTCTACTCATCAAAATTAAACTTATCCTTAGATTGTAGAAATCTAATGACATCCTCTAACAAATCATATGTTGAATCAATTCCGATGACAAATATATACAAGTATGGAATGTTGATTCAATAATTTTGAAGATTGATAAGATCCATATTTTATGTACATAATTTATGCAAATCACTACAATAGTGAAAACCCTAATTGTTGTTGAATTTTGCCTATATAAAGGTGCGTGATCAATAGTGCAAAAGACACAAGTAAATATACGGGGGAAAAACTTCAAATATACACAAAACAACTTTGATGAATTTTGTACTTTACAGTCTAGTGTAATATTCTCTTGTGAGATCTTTCCATTCCTAAAACCACTTTCTTATAACCAAGCCTAGTAGGGGTTGCTACCTTATTGGTTGTTAATCACTTTCTTATAACGTAGCTACCTTATTGGTTGTTAATCAGGCTAAATTGTTTCTCTTCTCCATCTTTTTACTTTCATGTGCTATATCTTGATTTTTAATCAATATTTGTTTTAAGAAAATATTTTTATTTTAGCAAAACACAATTCAAACCTCCTTTCTTTTGGTTTTCACTCTTCAATGTCATCAACAAATAAATAAGTCAATTATAGAAAATTTATTTCTTGGTTTTTTCATAAATATACCTGAACAAATGGAATCAACATGGACATGCATTTTTATTGGAGCATTAGTAGCTGATATATATGATTTTCTCACAACTTTTGGATTAATGAATGTGTTTGGTAATTTGGATCAATGAATTATTTTCTAAACTTCAAGTTCATTTTGTTTAGTTATTCCAGCTAATTAATCTATTTCCCTAATGTTGGGAAATTTGATTCATCAAAATAACGATCAACAAATCGAGCTATACATAAATCTCTTATTGTTGGTTCAACGTACTTTACAATAAATTTAGATTCATATCCAACATATATTTTCAACCTTCTTTGAGGACCCATCTTAGTGCAATATGGTGGAGAAATTAGAACATACACCTCACATACAAAAATTCTTAGATAAGAAATATTAGATTCTTAACTAAAAACCAATTTTAAAGGGAAATAATTATGACAATTGATTGACCTGATGCGAATTAATGTTATAACATGCATAATTTCATCTCATGAGAAGTGATTTTATAATTAACTTTATACGTTTAATAAATGATTCTGCTAATCCATTTTGCATTTGAAACTAAATTTAGAGTTTAAGAATCTATTATGCGTAGGGAAAGTATTAGCACCCTACGACATCCGTAAAACAAACAGTTACCTATAATTAATTGTACAAAATTTATGTTAACTTAAAAAATATTTATTTTCTTCTTATTAATAAATACAAATATAATTTTTTTTATGAATGTGATATTGAAATAAAATGATGCTTAAATAGAGAAAAAAATTATTTTTTTTATTGTGCTTGACAATATAGTGATCTTGCTCTTACATATCTCTAGGTGCGATAGAGAAATCAAGGCTACGTAGTTCTTGGGAAGAAAAGTGGATGTGTTGATTGTTTTTAAAGGGTTGTTTGATTTGAATAATGATTTAAAAATGTGAGTTGTAAGAGTATCAGATTGTACAAGTTGTATCTTAAAAACTCAATAATTAAAAATATGTCACATCTAATTAATTCATTTAAAAATAGTTTTATTATTTTGGTTATAAGGAGTTTTAAAACTACAAGTTGTACAACTTGTATCTTAAAAAACTTCAGAGTAAAAAGATGTCACATCTAATTAATCATTAATTTTTTTTTGATTAATTTTTTATAAATATGAGTTTTAGAACAACCGCAAACTATCACAACAAATTTAGAAAAATATCAAAGAACAACTCACAGATTTAAAAATATCGAATTAACCCTTAAATATTTAATAATATCTTTATATTTGATTTCTCTTTACGAATTAAAATTTGATGCTGAATATTAAACAAATTTAGAAGATCCTATAAAATAAAACTAACAAAGTAAAAATGTTGTAGTGATATATGTTAAATAATAGAATCAAAAATACTATATACAAATTGCAACTTCTTTCAAAACTCATTTAAATTAAATAAATAATAGAATCCAAACTAATTTTAATATTATAGAACACAACTTCATTCATTTTAATTAAATAATAGAAATAAAATTCATTTTAATATTAAATAACACGACCCAACAAAGGCTAAAAGTAAATATGTTAACACTAAAAATGAAATAAATGATGCTACTTATTAGCTAACCACATCCATAATTATTTATATTAAAAGGAATACATCAAATTATATGATATTGGACAATATTTCTTTCAACATAAAAAAAAAGTTTGACAATCACAAAAGCAAACCTGAGAGAGGGAACCGCATCCTCCAGGAAAACTAAGTTTGAATCCAGAAAAATAAATTTTATATCTTTTTTATTTGAGTGCAATCTTAGTAAATATTATAGCGTTATTAGTAAAAAAAAAAAGGAAAAAAAACCTGAAAAGAATGGGAGGGAGACGTTGGCAAGAGGAAAAAAAAAATATTTTTTTTGTTTTTATTTTATTTTTGGTATTAAATATAACGTAATAGGAACTTAGATAAATATTTAATCAAAATTGAGCCAAATTTATAAAATGATAATTTTTTTTATATTCAATAATAATTATTAAAAAATATTTATTAAATATATTATTATTTATTTTTTAAAATTATTTTTTATTAATTAGTCAAAATTGAAGTACTACACTTAATATGTAACTTTATTCCTCTATACTGATAGATGAGCTCTTCCAAAGCCTTCAATTATCCTTCCATTAACAACACTTTCTTGCGTTGTTAAATAAGAAAAATATGTTTTATCTTTGAGAATTGAGTGGGTACTTGCACTATTAGTGTGAGACATATTTCCATTGATGATAATATCAATTTTCATTCTATCAAAATTTAAAATTAAAAAAAACAAAGATAAACAAGAAGAATAAAGATAAGTTTTAAAAGAGAGCATTATGATTTAAACACACCTAAACATAGAACTTCAACGTAAATAACATGGGGAATTCAAAACACATTGTTGATTAGGTGCTTTAATTCCTTATTTGATAGTTTATACATTGCCTTGTGCATCTAAATAAATTTCAGCATCCGAAGTCCAAGACAAATAATTTTTTTCCGAAATAGAGCCTCAAACTCAAAGTTTTTAAATATTTGACGCTCTTAATAATACCATCAAATAGCAAATTAGATAAAAATACAACTAATAAACATAGTCACTTACAGCTAATAAAATTTCTTAAAGCTATGAATAATTAAAGTAATTAAAATAAAATAATATATAATGTATTTGATTCTTAAAATAATAAGTATTAAAAAAACAGCCGGACAACATATAATTGTACATGATATTTTTTTATATTCCATTGTATTTGATGATCGATGTACTAGACAAAAAAAATTACAGTGCACCTTGTTTGATATGTCTACATATCAAATAAAATAATATAAATTTTATTAATATTCTTTATCGATTAATATATATATATATATATTAACATTTATGAATGAAAATAATAATAATAATAATAATAATAATAAAGAACATAGAGAAGAATAAAGGATGTATAGAGAGATAAAAGAAAGAGTGGGGCAGAGAGTAGAGAGATAAGTGGAAGAGGGAGAGAGAGAGAGAAAAAAGCGATAAAGAAATATAAAAAAGACAAAATGGAAAGAATAAATAGAGATAAAAGGGAGAAATATGAGACAATAGAGAAAGATATAGAGAGAGGAGAGATAATAAATTTTTAGTAGAAAATAAAAAATATAGTTTTTTATGTTTGATAGCTTGTACTGGAAACAAAAAAGTTATCTAATTATTTAGTGAGAAACACAAATTCGTGTTTTTTAAATCCCATAATCAGTTTTTTAAATTAAACAAAACCCAAGACAAGTTATTCTTTTCCAAAATGTCAATAAAATATAAATAATAAATATAATCACTTAAAGCTAATATAATTTCTTAAAGCTATGAATAATTGAAGCAATGAAATTAAAATAATTTAATATAAGTAATATACAATGAAAAATTTCATATTCAAAATATGATGATACAGTCAATTTCACTTAATACTCAATCACAATTTCTATTCATAAAGAGCTATTTTATTGTAACTGAAATAAAAAATAAATTTAATTAATTGTAAATTATCTTTTAAAAAAATTAAAAATCAATTTTGTTTCTATTTTGAACCCGTATCAAAAACTTGCATTTCTTTTCCAATTTAATTGGAAGTTTTATTTGGTGTCAATCATACAATTATTATCAAATCATACCACAAATTGATGTTTTAATATTTTAAAATGGTTGATATGTCTTTTGGAGATCCATTCACTGACCAAAAAAGTAAGACATTAATTCAGGATTTGATATAGAAGTTGCACTACAAAAAAAAAGATCTATTGTGACCCTCAGTATTTAGTGATATATATTTGTTTGTCACTATAGTTACTTTTAACTACAGAGAGAGTGTCACAAATCCTAATTTAATATTAATTTATAATAACTTAAAAAAAACTGAAATATTAATGTAAAAAAATTAATTCACCCATTTCTCAAAAAATCATTTCACGCAGCCTTCACTTACCCTTCACCAGAAAATCATTTCACGCCTTCATTCACAAAAAATCAGCCTTCATTTTCATTCTCTTCAACGCCCTCACGTGAGAAATTGTCAAAGTAATTTTCGTTCTTCAATGCAATGCCTTCATTCCATTTCAATCTCTGAATTTCTTTTTCCCTATTTCTTCTCCTCTCAATTTGTTTCCCTATTTCATCTCAGAAATTGTCAAAGCGTTCAATTATTTACAAACTATTTACAATTTCGTTATTCAAACTCATTGTTTAGATTCATATTCAGATTCAGATTCAACTTCAGATTCAGATTTAGATTCGGATTCTGCGAGATTCACGAGTAAGTGAATTTTTTCCCGTTTTTAGCAATTGTTTTTCCTTTGTTAGCGATTTAGGGATTCAGCGTTTTATATTTTAAAATTGATTTGAGGTTCTTCTATTTTTACTTTCAAGCTCAAAATGAAGTGGAAGATCAAAATGAAGTGTTTCTCGATTGGAATGTTAAATCATCAAGAATTCTTTTTTTTCTTTCAATATTCAATTTATTATTTATTTTCTTGATCCTTATTGGAATCAAATTTCCTTCTCTTTTTGCATAATTTGTTGATTTTGAATGCTGGTGAATAACTTTTTGAGTCACGAGTAAGATGTTGATTTTTCGTTTTACTGGCATTTTATATTCCTTATTAATCACATTCCTTTCGAACAGTGGAGTTTGAAGTTGCATTTGCTTGACTATGGAGAATGATTTGATAATGCAAGTGGTGGATTGACAATTTCATTTCCTGTTGTTTCAAACTTTTTATTTCTGATTTTGAAATTGTGAAGTCATACTGTTTGTTGTACTTTATGTAATATTTAGCACATCTTGTTAAGTTCCAACCTCCCTGCTCCCTTCCTAATTGTAGAAAAAAAAAAGTGAAATCAATAACTAACAATGCAAACAATAAAGGCTACCTGCAAGGAATTTTAGAAAAGTCGCTCCCACCAATGTCTGTGGCTTACTTGGGGAAGGCATCAAGTATGAATTCTTAATATATCATATCAGAAAATATTATGGAAAATATTGTAAGGTTGTTGACTCTACTTAGTGGGATAAGGCTTGGTTGTTGTTGTATTATAAGGTTGATGACAGGCTAAATTTTGGATGCATCCATGTTACATGAACCAAGAGAAAACAAAATTTATTTGAACACAGAAGGACCTGACAGTATTTTTAAGGATAAATCTAAAAAGATTTATAATGCAGAAAAATTATTACGTAAATGCTTAAATGTGCATCTTATGTCATTTTAATGGAACCAACATCTTCTATTCTTTCAAATAAAGTAAACAAATGTTCCTTTACATATAGGCATCTTTCAAGTTCCTTTTAGACATGATATATGTTGAGAATAAAAATTATAATAAAAGGAGAAACTGATCAACCTGCTTCAAGATCTAGCATTTGAATAAGCATGAATGTAATGTTAACACCAGCAACAACAAATGGGTACTCCCACACTGAACGATCACCTTCCTGCTTCCTTAAAAGATCTTGAAAAGATTTCTACATAATGAAAAGTTTAAGTTTTACAATAAAGAGACATGAACAGCAAAGTAAAAATATCACTGCTTCTATAATTGCAATTTTCCTTGTTGGATTGTTATTTTGATTTGTGACAAACATGAATATTTGTTTCAATCTCTCCTCTTCTAGAAAATTTATTTTTTGTCAATTTCTTGTGCTCCATGGTATTCTTCAATGTTTTCCTGACTATGATACTGATTTGTACAGTATGGGGAGTATTTGTACAGTTTGATGGATAACTGTTTGTAGCAACTCATACACTGGTTTGTTATATTTGTCACTGCTTGTTTAATAAATTTCCATACTGATTTTACTCCAGCCAAAGACAAATAGATGTTGGTCACTATTTTTTTTTTCTTACATTATTTTTTACCATTTTTTTCTTTATATTTAAGTTATATTTATTAACTTTTTGTGTTATTTCATTTAATTTTTCAGTTTATTGCATTGAATTGAATGGATAAGAGTTGGATATCCTACAACCCTAACAACTCTCTTAATAAAGAGAAGTACATTAGAGGAGTTACTAATTTTCTTGATTTTGCATTTGCAAAATCAAATGAGGGAAATTTTTTTGCACCAATTGTGTCGATTGCAATTGGCGCTCTCGATTGGATATTTATGAGCATCTAGTCCATTTTGGGTTTCTAAAAGGTTATGTTACTTGGGTCTTTCATGGTGAACAAGTTAGCTCGTCTAGTTCTCAAAATGTATCTCAAGTAGAAGGAGAGTTTGACCATGACATAGATACAATGATTCATGATGCCTTTGGAATACATCCAACTAATGAGAGTGATGGTGCAAATTTAAATGTGGAGGACGAGAATCCCAAAGCATTCATAGATGAACCCAATACTCAACAATTTGAAGATGATAGTAATTTGGATAAGTTCTATTAGTTGTTAAATGAGGCAGAGCAAAATCTTTATCCTGGTTGTAAGAAGTTCACAAAACTATCATTTATTGTCCATTTGTATCACTTAAAGTGTCTAAACGGGTGGACTGACAAAAGTTTTTCCATGTTGTTAGAGCATTTAAGGGATGCATTACCAGAAGAAAATACATTGCCGAAATCTTTTTATGATACAAAAAATATTATTTGTGGATTAGGCCTCTCATATGAAAAAATTCATGCTTGTCCCAATGATTGCATATTATATTTGAGAGATTCTGCTAATGCTCAAATTTTCTCAAAATGTGGTATGTCACGATGGAAACTAAACTCTAATGATAATGAAGGTAGAAAAAAAATCCTTGCAAAGGTTCTTCGTTGGTTTCCTCTTAAACCTAGACTACAAAGACTCTTTCTATCATCAAAAATAGCTTCTTCTATGACATGGCACGAGGATGGTAAAACAAAAGATGGACTCATGAGACATCCAACTGATTCTTTTGCTTGGAAAGATTTTGATCGTCAACATCCTAATCGATTGTAAGTATGTGATTGGTTTTCTTAGCACTTGAAGTTCTAATTTTCCTTTGAGCTTGACCTTCATTTTATAAGCTTTAGGAAGGTTGATGACATCCAAAAGAGTCGTTGGAAAGTGCTCTACTGAAATTTCATCAATGTTTTGATCAAAATTATGTTTGAGGGACTAAAACTGGGGAGAAATAAAATGGAGGAACTACATTCGCGATTCAGCTAAAATAGGAGGACCAAAACTGCAATTAAGCAATTAAAAAATGTTCATGTCTTTGAACATTTTGCGTTTTGTTTCTGCGATGGGAATGGCTGGTCTGAAGCTTCTCATTCTTGGATATATTTGACCGTGGTTAATGATCCTTTGATTCTCAAATATATGATTGATGAATTCAATTCAAGACAGTGTCTTGATTCGTACAAAACAAACTAGAGAATGATGCCAATCTACTAGAGAATGATTGTTGAACATTCTAGAGATTGTTTAATCATTACGGAGATTGATGATCATTCTCGAGATTGGTCTGATTATTCTAGAGATTGATATGATCATTTTGGAGATTGATCTTATCATTTTAGAGACTGATTTGATCATTCTAGAGACTGATATGATCATTCTAGAGACAGATCTGATGAGAACTTTCTGCAGATTGATGTTATTGTCATGGAGATTGATGTTTAATGTGCTAGAAAATGATGTTAACATGCTGGAGAATGATCTTGATTCATGTTAACATGTTGGAGAATTATCATTCTTAAACTTGGAAGGTAATCTTGTTTGCTTTATCATGAGTTGTGCCTTTTGTCCTTTGTTCTTTTTGGAGTATTTCTATTTCAATTGTGAGCTTTGTATATTCCTTGTAGGCATGACAATGAGGCCGGTCAGGGATGGATTTTTCCTACACCCTTGAACCCGACTAATTGGGGAAAACCCACACCCATTTCATAGCAGGTGTGCAATTTAAACCCCCGCCCGCAACGGGTTTCGAGTTTCCCCGTCCACACATGCATCCATTTATATATATAAAATTATAAATTTAAAAATTATTTTTATTATAATTAATATAATAAAATAATTATCGTTAGATAATAATAAAATACAAAATTATTTTCTAAAGAGATAAGATTATAATTTTTAATATTTAAAAAATATTAAGTATATTTAATATGTATATGTAAAGAAAATTCAAAAATTACTATAATATTACTTGCAGGGCCAGTTCGGGTGTAGGTGCGGGGTGGATATCATCACCCAAAACCCGTCCCCGCCCCCAAAATTAATTTTGGGGAAAATCTGCACCCGTACCCAATCAAAGCGGTTTTTCCCCGCCTAAATCAAACGGGTTTAGATAGGTATCTGTTGGTGCAAATTATATTGCCATCCCTAATTCCTTGTAGAATACTGAAGATGAACTTGCAAATTATAAGGGCTTTCTTTTCATAAAGGATGACTTAAGCATTCTTATAGTAATGAAGTTGTGGAGAAAATTCTTCATTTTTTAGTCTTTTGTCAAGAATGTTCTCCGTTCTATTTGTATTAGTGTTGGTTTTTAATCTTTGACAGTTGTTTACCATGATTTTCTTCTTTGCATTTTGGATTGATTCTTTTTTTAGATGAATCTTGTATATCCCTTGTGGAAAATTGATAACATGATTGTGAAATCCAGGAGCAATGATTGTGAAATCTAGGGGCAATTTCTTCTTCAATAAAGAAGATAATTAGTTCTTGAAATCTCAGAATTGCGGGAAACGTTCTCCGTTTTCAAAAATTTTCTCGAGAATGTTATCCGTTCTGTCTTTGTATTTTTGCTTCCTTTTCAAATGATCTTGCTTCTGATTTGTAGCATAGTGTGATCATTGATTGTTGTATTTGATCATCTTTTTCATGAATATGCTATTTTGAAGATGTAATAACCATTCTCTTGAATGATTGATATATTATACATTCCTTTTGAGATTACTTCTTTATTGAGTGGATACTTGTGCACTTTTATAAAGTGAGTGACTTCTTATTTGTTTACTTATGCAATTTATGTTCCTTAAACAAAACTCAAGTGCAATCATTAGTAGACCACCATTTATAAAAACTTAATATTTTATTTCATAAGGTTTGTTGTCATTAAAACATACATCAAAAAGGTTTTTTGCCTCAACATTGTTCACTATGTTATCCCATTTACAAATTTTTAATAAAATATGCATTTGTCCAATCTTCTTTAGGTCACTTGTAAATATATTTTAAAGCCTTGTCATTTAGCCTTTTTCATTTTATCCATGTAACGATTGACTTGTGATACTATAGTAGATATACCACAATTCTCAACTCTTTATCTTTCCATTGTTTTGTAATGTTTCTCCTTAAGTGTACGACACAATATCTATGTGGCACTCATGACATCACTTTCTGCATGACAGGTATCAACCTCATAGCCACAAACAAAGTCATATCAATATTTAAGTATATTAAAATACATATTATCCTTGAATTATATATCTTACTATCCAATTAGTCCCTAGATTAAAATACATATTATCAATATAGTCCTTAAGTTTATTATGTACTTTGTGCATGTTAGACATTAAATTCCAGCCATGTGGAACGTAATCTCAAAGGTTTTCATATAAAAAGGGAAAAACCACTTCTAATTGGATTAGACTCCTTTAAAGCCAGCTACTCACTTTAGAGAAAAATTTGAGTGATATCAATCATCGATAAACAAATCAATAACTGAGGTTATATGCACATGTATGACCTATTATGGGTAGTTATAACATTGGTCCTTGATATACTCACTTTACTAACTTTTCAATTTAGATGGCCTAAATCCTTTGTTTTCCACATCTAGAATTGCATATGCTATGACAAATATTTGGTTGTTTCCATCTTGTCCTACGACGGATAAAAGTTTTTCACCAGAGTAACACATTAGGAAACGTCCAATTAAATCAACAGAAGACCTATAACCAACATTGAATTCTTTTTATACATGTGTCAAGATAGACATAGAACCTTCGAAATTGTAGTGGTGAGTTTAGCATAAGAAATATATATGCTGTGTGCATAATCCCACATAAGACCATTCTATTCCCTTTCACTACCTTCCACCAATAACATTGTTTCCTTACCATGATTTCATGAGTAATATTTAGATGTGTTCTTAGCTTACTTTCCATGAATTTCACCTCCCATTTTCTATTAGATTGTTTGTTCTCGAACACTCTTGAGCCAAAGTGTTTTTGGACAAAATTTTTAACTTGGAAACTTCTTGTCTTCTCTTTCTATACATAATAAACTGTCCATTTGCACTCTTTTTGGACACATTTGGCTCTTGCCCTTATCTTATCATTCTCCACCTACTTTTCTCTCTTCCTAAATGAATGATATAATTTTTCACTATAAATTTTAAAGTTGAAAAAATATTGAATTCCATTCCAATTCCAAATTAATATTACCAAAACCAATAGCTTCTTTAAATTGAGGAAATATAATTTTACCACTTTATTCACTCTCATCGTCAGTACTAAGCGGACTTCTCAATTCTTCAGAGTGATAAGTATCATAGGTTTCATCACTATCAACTTGATTTTGTATATTCATTGGTATATCTTCATCACTTGATGAATCACGAGTTTTAGAATAATTATCTTGTTGCCCCGACAGATATTGTACATCAAAATCGTCATCATCTTAACTATCTTCACTTGATGAATCAAATTGAATTGATTGAGAAGGCCATTTCATACTACTAATAATATAAATTTTTCTAGTTTTCCTTTTTCTCTTTGCTGGTTAGGATGCCATTTATTTCCCATTGTTACTCCTTGTGGATTGGGATGCCATTTTTTCCCATTGTTTCTTTTTGTTGGTTGGATTGTTGTGTTTTCGTTCCCTTTGATTATCAAACTACCTTTGGCTTCCCTTTGTTATTCTTTGCTGATTAGACTACATTTCCTTCTCATTGTTTCTCTTTGTTGGTTGGGTTGTTGCCTTTCTGTTACTCTTTGATTGTTGGGTTGCCTTTTTCTTCCCTTTGTTACTCTTTAATGGTTAGGCAATACATGCAAAAGCATGTGTATGTGCATAGCCTATGTAGTAGGAACAATGCAACTGGTTGAGTAGTAGTTGGAACAGATAAGAAGGAACTAAGTGACCAGTAGTTGGAACGGTGCAGAAGGAACTTGTTCAGGTTGAGTAGTAACATCTTGTCCTTGTGTAGGCATCAATCTTTCAAGCAATTCCATTTCTTCTTCAGTCATTTCTACCAATTCAGGTTTTTGGATAATAATGTGTTCAAAATAATTTTCAACCATATTTCTATTAATCATTGCATCCTAAACCATATCCAAAACATAACAATCAACTATCGTAATTATAAGAATTTTGATGACATGGAAGAATAAAAACAAGAATGATGCTTTCATCCTAAAAGTATATGTCTATAATTAATTCCACAAATTTTCAATTGACATCTACAAACATACAATTAAAACACGTATCTTACGCTCTCTGCTACAAGTAAAGTGCTTATTTGCTCAAGAATAACAAAAATGGGGAATATAACAAATGATTAGAAGAGTAAAAATCTATGATATAAACACAAAAAATTGCTTAAACTTTGTTTCATAAAACTGAATGTTTCAACCAATCAATGAGACTCAACTAACTATCTCTTAAACAGCATACATACGATAAAAACAAAAAAGAAGCAAGATGATTTTTAAGGCATTCTTTTATAAACGTACCTAAAGAGCTTTCTCGATTTCAACTATACTATGAGAAGCATCTTAAATATTAACTAATAGAAAGGGAACAACCCTACACACACAATAAGATATCTTGATTTGAATTCCCACCTATAGCGATGAAAGCCATAAAACACAACCATTATAACATTAATCTAACCAATCAAAATTCTGAAGCCTAAGCAATGGAGAAATATCTAGATGCATGACACCTTTCATATAAGTGGAAAGAATGGAAGTAATGCCTTTGAGGTCCACGATTGGCTTGTAGTTGAGTGCAGTGACAAATATTTTATGGATGTTTCTAGAGCTATTAAGTATGTCAAGAAAGAAAGGAATACTCAATGCAAGTGATGACATATTATCATGCAACGAAGGTTATTGATTTTACTCCAACGACAAGGTTACTCCAACAACAATGACCGAAGCGTTGCTACGACAACCATCAACAACATTAGTTATATGAAACACCCCGATTTTTAACAGCGCGAGTGTACTTTTTTTTTAAAAACAAATTCATAAAAACGAAGAACTAAAGAAGAAAATACTTCTGGATAAAAATTTAAGTCATAACACAACGACAAATAAGTCAACATAATTTACAAGCAGCGGAATAGTTTTTGAAATACGAATCCAAAGTATTTACACATCAAAAGTGGTACATGGAACTCATCAAAAATAAAATGTCAAGCTGACAATATTGGTATAGATACAGTCTTCCAAATTAAAATAAACACATCCCAAAAGAAAGACTTCTAGTCGCTATACGTCAACCTAATCTGATCATTCCACAAAACTATACATCATGAGTGATCTTCACGCGCCCCGCAAGACCCTCCTAACACAGCTTCAGTCAAGTGTGTCCAACTATATTTTCATTCACAGGGTACTAACTGGTGGGAAGATCATGATTCTCATCTGAGGGCAAAACCCATATTTCCACAATAATTGTAAAGGGTCACCAACCGAAATTAACAAATACCACATAACATTTTTATATTTTCAAATGCTCAAAAGAACCTTTCGTCTTAGCATACTCCTCGAAAGGGTTTTCATATATCCAAAAAAATGCATAAACAATGTTGAAAAATGAAGTTTTAACAAACTGCATTGTCGTAGCAGAATACAACTGAAAAAATGCAGGTTTTCAGTTCTAAAATGGCTTTGAATCAATCAACACTTTAAACATTAATATTATCAATTGTGAACTCATAATTAACATCAAATTAATCTCTACAAATTCACACTTCATTCACACATCGAATATTCATTAAATCAATTATAACACATAATTACATCAAAACTTATACAACTCAACTTCACACCTCAAAGCAATTACAAAAAATCACCACAACAACCGAATATGTATATACAATCATCATAGTATAACAAACATGACTCGCATTCCAAACACTCTAAAGCAATACGTATATGCCAAAATGCATGATTCTGAAATTCCAAACCAAAACCCTTCTCGAATGGCGTAAATCATAATTGTACAACCTCTCACAGACCAATACTAATTACCAAGGTGCAATCACTCACAGACCAGCACGACATACAAGAGCGCAGTCACTCACAGACCAACACAATTTTCTAGAGTGCAATCGCTCACAGATCAACACATTCTAGAGTGCAATCTCTGACAGATCAGCGCGATTTACTAGTGTGCAGTCTCTCACAGACCAATACGACATACAAGAGTGCCATCGCTCACAGACCAGCACAATTTTCTAGAGTGCAATCGCTCACAAATCAGCACATTCTAGGGTGCAATCTCTCACAGATCAACACGATTTACTAGTGTACAGTCTCTCACAGACCAGTACAACATACAAGAGTGCAGTCGCTCATAGACCAACACAATTTTCTAGAGTGCAATCGCTCACAGATCAGCACATTCTAGAGTGCAATCTCTCACAGATCAGCACATTCTAGAGTGCAATCCCTCACAGATCAGCACGACGCGACAATCCCCGCAAGGATAAGATGAACCAACAATTCACATGGCATCATCTCGTGGCCCATCACGGTCACCACTATCACCATGGCCCCATCGCGGTCACCATGTACGATGAAATGCATGATGTAACACCCCGACCATTCGCCGATACCGGCAATGTTACTTCACAAGCTTCTCGCCCCCCCCCCTTTCCTCAAATTGGAAATCCTGACGAGTTTTTGCCTTTCGTGGGATTCGAGCCCGATACCTAGGGGATAAGTACCACCTCATCACAATCCCACTACCAATTCGAGCCCGGTACTAGTGATTGTGATTAGGTGGTACTTATCCCCTAGGTATTGGGCTCGAATCCCATAGAAGGCAAAAACTCATCAGGATTTCCAATTTGAGGAAAGGGGGGCAAGAAGCTCGTGAAGTAACATTGCCGGTATCGCCGAATGGTCGGGGTGTTACACATGAGCATACTCTGACTCTTTTCACCACAATCATTAAGTAAATACAGCTATTAAAAGATTCCCCATTTTTTATACTCATTTAACACTAATGATTTTTCAGACACAAAACAGAGCATACTAAAACATATTTATTCACACCAATTAAAATTTCCACAACCACACATAAATCACATCTCCAAATTCCATTCACACCTAAATTGAATTAAATTCATTTTCCACCAAGTCACACATAAATTTCATCTCAAAAATTTATAATATTAATTATGAACACATCAATTTCACCTAACATAAATCACCAAAATTTCCAAACATTAATCACCATACTCGATCTCTAAAATTCTCAACCATAAATCACCACAACAACATTAATATATTAGAATTCTCCCCCACCGCTAACTCGGTGCCAACGGTCTCGATTCCTTTTCGAGACTCAAGGAGCTAACTACATAAACATGAATATTTATAACAATTGGTTCACAATAAAACTAATCCACACACAACAAAATTCCTAAAATTAAATCTTTCTCACACACCAAACTTTTAAAATCAAATAATCTATATTATTTACTTAAAACAAATATTGTCCAAATTTCACATTCCCATACTCGACTATTAAAGCACCGAAATATTTGGGTTAATAAAATACTATAAACTTTTTTTTCTTTTTAAACTCAATCAAAGAGTAATTAAAAGAGTAACATTTTAAACTCTAACCATTTTAAATTTCAATCTGTCTTTTTGCTCAAACTCTTTAACTTTGTTAAAATTTGAACTTTTTCACAACTTTAACAACTCTAAATTTTTCGTAAAATTTCAACTTCAGTTCCAACTCATTTATTTGAAAATAACTCATTACGTAACTCAAACACCTCAAATTTAATTACCTCCAATTCACACCAAATTCAATCAATTCAATTTCACAACACACATATAACATCTCAATTAAATTTCAACAATTTAAATCCAACTCACCCAATTTCAAAATTCCACATTTTAACACACAAACCACCAAATTTCATCAATTCATTTTCTACAAAATCCACAAATAAATCACATCTCAAAAAGTCATAATAATAATTATGAACATATAAATCACACCAAACTTGAATCACCACAACCCACACATCAAATTTAAATTCCACTAAATTACTCACGATCACATTAAATTAATTTTTAACAAAATCACACCTCAAATACATCAAATTTATTTTCCAAAAAATCACAAATAATATCCTAAATGCAAACTAAAAGTTTGTAAGGAGCCCTTACCTTAATGATAGCTCTAACACGCGATTGCGGTACCGTAATTAATTCCGATAAAATTTAAGTTCGTGATGTCGCGTCGAAAACTAGCTCACTAGCACCACAGCGTAGCAATGAGCACATTTCTCTTCTGTCACTTCTCGAAACGAAACTTAGAACTAAAAGTTTGTAAGGAGCCCTTACCTTAATGATAGCTCTAACACGCGATTGCGGTACCGTAATTAATTCCGATAAAATTTAAGTTCGTGATGTCGCGTCGAAAACTAGCTCACTAGCACCACAGCGTAGCAATGAGCAACTTTCTCTTCTGTCACTTATCGAAACGAAGCTTAGATCTAGGAGAAAAGTGAAGGTTTTTGTGTTTGTGGGTTTTGAAAATATCTTAAATCTAGAAACAGAGACGGAGGAAGAAGGAAGAACGAGGCTTTTCTGTTTTTCCCTGTTTCCTTGCTTTCTACTATATATATATATATATCCTTGCTTGACAGATACAATTTTCAGCAACCCGAGGTATTTTAACAAAATTGTCTGGTATTAAATTCTTTGTAACGTAAATAAATAAAACTATTGCTCGACGAATAATTTAATCGGGTCTCTAAAGATATTTTTGGCATTTAACTCACAAAATACCATAAAATTGGCTAAAAAGCCTTAGAAATTCAGCACAAAATTCCCCAAAATACATAAATTAGAATCTAAAATTAAGGGTCTTACATTATACGTCGGCGAGCGTTGGGTGTTGGAGGGATGCAATGTCACATCACACGTTGATAGCTCATGAAGGTGCAAACACAAGAAGGATAGATTGAATTGTGTTTGATAAAGTTGATAATTTTTTGCTAACTTGATCAAGCTGACTGATTTTTATGAATTACTAAGATAAAAAGCAATCAGATTCAGAAGCAGCAGACAATGAAAGCATAAATAATTGGACACTGATTTATCCTGGTTCACCACTAACATGGCTACATTTAGTCCCCTCATTCAAAAGGCTTTAATCCACTAATTCAAATAAATTGAATTACAAAGCACTTAACCCTCCAAGCCAATCTTCCCAAATAGCTTGACAACACGAGACTTTTGGAGAACACAAACACCTTGACTTTAGCTAAGTCTGCTCCACATAACTTAACAATCCCAAATGGTTGAAGGCACACTAAAACCACTATTGGGTTTGATTACGAAGGTTTGGAACTTGATTATAACAATGACTATCACACTCTAAGAAGAACACTTATAAAATATTTCTCATTCGAACAAGTGTTTATCTCTTTGAACTCTAACATGAATTTGGAAGTTTAAGCTTGCGTTCTTATAATCTTTTCTAATTTTTTGATGATCTTCTTCTTCTTCTTCTTCTTCAATCTTGAGTATTTATTTATAGATAAAATCAGGGCTTCAATTTAGTTCTTGTTTAATTCTAAATTGTATCTTCATTCCTAGCTTGGTCAATGGTGACCTTATTAAAAACTAATCATGAACAAGATGTTTTTTGGTAATATGTTCTTTAACCAATTCTTTAGTTTTGAATCCAATATGAGTAGTTCTTCTAGATTGATTTTGTTCGTATTATTTTAGATTGAGTTTGTAAGTTCTTTAGATTGATTATGTTAATATTTTGCTTAGATTAAGTTTGTAAATTCTTTTGATTGATTATGTTCGTATTTTATTCAGATTGACTTTGTAAATTCTTCAAATTGACGGTGTTCATATTTTGTTGTAGATAAATCTTGATCATATCTTCTTTCCAACTTGGTCAAAGATTTTCTTCACTACTAAAGCCTAAAAGGATATTATTAATGTGGAACTCCTAACATGCTCGATCCCTGCTTCATGCATCCTAGTGACAACCCAAGTATCACAATTGCTTTGTCTCCTTTAACCACCAACAACTATTATTTTTGATCTAGATCCATGATGGTTGCATTAAGAAAGGAAAATAAATTAGGGTTCATAGTTGGAACCCTAACTCGACCAAACGATGAAGATCAATTATCCATTGGGTGGGGTTGATGTATCATGATGGTTATGGCTTGGATCAATAATTATTTGCAGCCCAAAATCTCCCAAAGTGTTATGTGGATGAATATTATTCCTGAAATTTGGCGTAAACTTAAAGAAAGATGCCATCAAGGCATCATATTCTAGATTTAATTTTATAGGAAGAAATATACATGCAGAAAAAAGGTGATTAGAATATCACTTCTTAATATACCACTATGAAGATATTATGACAAGAACTCAATAATATTCATTTTATCCCTTCTTGCACTTGTGATTTTCGATACAATTGTGATTTAATGTCCAAAATTAAGGAATATCTTGAAATGGATTGTGTTAGTCACTTTCTAAAAGGATTGAATGATTAATATTTTGTACAAATAATACTTATGGACCCATTATCTCTTATAAGCAAAGCATTTTCTATGTTAACTCCATAATAAAGGTATATTAATTTTCATATTGAAGAACCTAAATTGTCAGCTAATTTCTCCAATGGTCGCGACAATTCTAAAGTTTGTGATTCTTCGTACTCTGTCATATCTTCTTTTGAACATGGTCGTAACAACAAGATTTGTGCATATTGCCACAAATTGGGTCATATGATTGATATATGTTTCAAGAAGCATGGTGTGCCACCGATCCTCACAGAAAACAATGGAGGTCAGGTCAATAATTTATCAAATGACATTTGAAGATGATGATGAGAATACATTGTCCAATCCAAGCGATGACTCTACTTTAGAGAATGAATTACTCTATGAACTTGAAATGCACTTATATTTACATGGATGACAAGTGTAATGATGCTTTGGTTAATGATGGTCGTAATATTCATGATTTCTTTTGGTGGAATTATCTATCTAATTTCATTAAGAATGAATTATTTAGAGATAATCTGGTTTACCAAATTATCATTTTTCTTAATTGATTTATTGAATTTGGTCTATTCCCCTAATTTTGTATTCCTTTATTTTTTTTTAATAATAATACATATGAGTGTGCTCCAAATGATTGTTAGGGAGTTTGAGGTGCAAACCTAGTTGCGATATCATTCTTCTATAATAATATTTTTGCATGCTTAGTTGAAAATAATGTTGATTAGCATGAGTGAATGCATTATTTGAAAATACCATAGATAAACTTAACCAATATAAAATACCGTACGACACAAGCCCAAATCAAAGACAATAAAAAAAAATAAATGACAAACAGATTCAACTTCACTACACCTTGCCACACAATGTTCTGACTCATTTAGAATAGCTTCTCAACATAACAAGTTATCTTTTGCATGAAAGTTGTTCTAAAACAGCCTCCATGAAAATAGAACACCTTCAATGGTACATATGGATGCCAAACTAGAGCAAAAAATTAAGATAACAGCACACCAATAACCAACTCTTTCCACAACCCCAGATAAGCCTTACATTGAATACAACCTTCCTCGGACATTATTTCACGACCTTATATCAACTACATTAACTTGAAAATGAATGTTAGTCAAAAGAGTCATACATTCCTCCAATAAGCCTTCCTCCCACGTAAATAAACTTTTTCTGCATCTTCACCTTTGAACACCCTCACATAACATTAACAAATTTCTCCATTTGTAAAGACAAATTAAATAACTTACCAAACCTCACTCTCAAAATCCCACCAACCACTCAAGGGTCCTCCCAAAAAAATGACTTTCTCATATCCCCGACAACTTTGAAAAAACGCTATATGTTTCATGGATAGCATGAATATCCTTCCACTACTGACACCTCCTCATTAAACCCCCTCTAACTCTACCAATATTCACACCATATTTATCAACCAAGCCTTATGCCAAAGACCCTCTGACTTTGTCTTCAATCACCAACACACACTTATCCAATAGAGTTAAATTAAAAGCTTCCAAATCTTGTACACCCAGACCCCTTTTTTTTTAGGCAAACACACCTTCTCACATTTAATCTAATGAACCGTACGTGTTACCTCACTCCAACCCTAATGAAAAGATTTAAAATAGACTCAATATGAGAAATGATGCCCAAAAGAATCTTGAAGAAGGAAATGATAAATAAGTACACTTCCACCCTAACAATCTTCTCTAGTTTGACATCAATCCTACTCGTTGTCATATGTATTTGGATGGGTTCAAATTAGACTTATTGAAATTTTTTAAATATAAATTTTCAAAGTTAACAAAATAAATAAAAATTCCAACTGAACCACGGACTTTTGACTATCAAAAGATGCCATTACCGGTATGCTAGTGAACAAAACTTATATTTAACAAGCACTAATATATATATATATATATATATATATATATATAATTATAATTAATATAATCTATTTATTAAAAATAAGAAAATTTTGTGGTGATCCGTCTGCCTAAAAAAAATCCACTTCTATTTTTAAGTAATTCGTTGAATAGTTAGATTCTCAAATTCAACTTATTTTAATTTTTTTTTTATAAAAAATAGACACTACACTCATTTTTATATCTAAGAATTCGTTGATAAAATTACAAAAATAAAAAAAAGATTAATTGTAATATTAAATTATTATACTAATTTATTTTTAAAAAAGAGATAATAAATTTATTAAATGAATAAATAATACAGTTGAAAAAATAAAATAATCTAATAAAAAGAAAATACATTAAGAGAATTCTATATCGGTATATAGGTTCACAAAAATAATCCCCCAAATATTGGCTTGCTTGGCCGGTTAAGTAACCGCGTGATATCGGCACTAACTCCCTTATCATCACGACTTCAACCCTACTAAGCTATACGACTACGCCGTTTTGGACAAAACGACAAAATACCCATAGCAGCTTTTTCTGTTTTTTTTTTTCTTGGCAAAGATATAGTTTATAGTTGAATTTTGTTTACATTTTTTTTAATTTCTTTTTTAGTATATTAGTTTACACGTTAACCTTTAAAATATAAAATTATTTAATATTTAAATTTTTTTCTCAAATCAATGAAATATTAAATTTTGAATGAAATATTAAATTAAATTGACTACAAAAGAAGATAAAGACATTTATTATATAAATAAATTATTATTATCATTTTATTTGTAAGACTATTATTACTTTTTTTTTAAGACTATACATGTTACATAAGTTTAAATTCTCATAAAGAAAATCAACAAATATATATGACGAATATCTTAGGAAAGTAAATAGATTCAGCTGCCAAGAAGTTCAACTTCACGCTTTGGACGACACGCTGATACACGTTGCTTCTTCCGCTTTCCATTGTCGTTTAATGGTTTGTTTGAATTTGATTAGGTTGCCAAACTTATAAACCCTTTTTTGTTCTTTATTGCATGTTGATTACTTGTATTACAAAACCAATTAGTAATTGTAAAAATAACCTCACAAGCTTATTGATTTCCTTTCCTTAGTTTCTTTGAATTAATGGGGTTTGTTTTGTTAGTTAGAATTTGATTTGTTTTTTATGATTTTGGTTTTTGAGTATCAAATTGTTCTTATAAAGGTTTAAACTTGAATGGGATTTTCAACTATTTGTGGGTATTCAAGTTCAAGATCTTTAGAATTTGATTACTTTTGGATGACTTTGGTTTTTGGGGTGTCAATTATTCTTATGAAGGTTCAAACTTGAATGAGATTTCAACTATTTGAGGATATTCAAGTTCAAGATCTTTAGTTGATAACAACGCCAAGCATTTCTACTTGTTTTTATTGGTGTCATTTTGGGCTCAAAGATGGTTGAAACTAATAATGGATACTCTAATGGTTCTCTTCATGGTAATTTTGAAGAGAAACTCGATGAGCTTCGTCACTTAATGGGAAAAGTGGATGGTGATCCGTTAAGAATAGTTGGTGTAGGAGCTGGTGCTTGGGGCAGTGTATTTACAGCTATGTTGCAAGAGGCTTATGGTAGTTTAAGAGATAAGATTCTGATTAGGATATGGAGAAGACCGGGAAGGACCGTCGATAGGGCCACAGCTAAGCATTTGTTTGAGGTGATCAATTCGAGGGAGGATGTATTGAGGAGGCTGATTAGACGGTGTGCGTATTTGAAATACGTCGAGGGAAGATTGGGTGATAGGGTTCTTCATGCAGATGAGATTTTGAAAGATGGGTTTTGTTTGAATATGGTTGATACACCTCTTTGCCCTCTCAAGGTTGTGACAAACTTGCAGGAGGCTGTTTGGGATGCTGACATTGTGATTAATGGTTTGCCTTCGACGGAAACCCGTGAGGTGTTTGAAGAAATTAGTAAGTACTGGAAAGAGAGAATCACAGTTCCTGTCATTATTTCTTTGGCAAAGGGTGTCGAGGCTGAATTGGTTCCTGAACCGCGGATAATAACACCTACTCTAATGATCAGTCGAGCAAGTAAGATACATTTTTGTTTATTCTGAGTAAACAATAATTTTGGTCCTTAATTGTGTAAAGCACTGTCACAATAGTCTTTGAATGTGAGATTATAGAAACATAAATAAATGCATGTTTCGTTAGTCAGTTTGGTCTTTGAATGTGACGACTATTAGTTAATTTGGTTCAACTAATTACTAACAAAAGAGACACACTTAAAGATGTATTTGTATGTTTTTCGGTTCATTCAGAGACTATCGTGATATTGATTATTGTCTCACATTTAGGGATCAAAATGAATGTTTACTCTTTTATTTCATTACTTTATGTGGTGGTCTATGTTGTTCAAGTTTTCTGCACACTGAATTCACTGGTTTTCAATCGTTACATACATTCCCTGGATTATTTGAATGCATCTTTAGTGCTGAGTTAGTCCTCTTTAGTCTAATTTGAATATTTTTAATTTTATAATATGTCTTTATAGTTCTGACTTAGCCCTTGACTTGAAATTTTAATTTAGTTCAATGTCAGTGGCATCTTTCATAGTTCTGAATTCTGACTATCGTTGATTGATATTATGCTTTGCAGCTGGAGTTCCAATTGAAAATATCCTCTATCTCGGAGGTCCTAACATTGCCTCTGAAATTTATAACAAAGAATATGCAAATGCTCGAATATGTGGAGCAGAAAAATGGAGGAAACCATTGGCAAAGTTTTTGAGGCAGCCCCACTTTATAGTGTGGGATAATGGTGATCTTGTTACTCATGAAGTTATGGGTGGATTAAAGAATGTATATGCTATTGGAGCAGGTAAAATAAGTTTACTTTTTGCATTGCTCTTGATAAATGATTGATTCATGGACATCCTTCTTATTAGATACAATTGCTCTTGTTTATATTCTTTCAGCTATTTGTTTTGTTTTTAAATAAATTTACGAATCTACCCTATTGTATTTTATTTTTCCAAATATATTTGGGAGGCCTAAAAGATTAGAGGTGAAAAGTATTTACTGAATTTCTACTTGCCTAGCTCTGTGCTATCATAATCTCCTATTTTTTTCTTACAAGAATAAAGTTTATTTGTTTTTCTGAAATATCATGTGTGGGCTGTTAGAGATTAGGGATGAGTTGTGTACTGTTTACAGTTGTAGGGTAGGGACTTACTGGTTTGGTGGATCCCTACTTTTCAGGAAATTTGCTTTTTTGTATAAGATAAAAGAAATTTGTAGAAGAACTAGACAAGAAAGGACTAAAAACGATCGCATTAGAGAGAGTTGGGGTACTAGCACCTATTGACTATTATACAAAAGATGCTTAAATCTCAGCTTGGGTGGTTTGGGTATGTATGGACTCATGTAGATTCTCTATTACAGGGAGTAGATCAAATGGAGGGTAGCCTTATTGCTAGAGGCAAGGGGAAGAAAAATTATAAGAGAAACTATCATGAAAGACTTAGAGTAAGAGATCAATGATTTGAATAAAAATATGATCTATGACAGAGCAATATGACGTCATTTGATCCATGTAACGGACTCCACCTAGTGGGATAAGGCTGACTGTGGTTGTTTTTTTTTATAAGTTCGTTTATTGTCACTAAAGAAGCTTGTTCAATTTATTTTCTTCTGTGGAACATATAACTGAGAGATCTTAGAGATTAGGAATGATTTATTAGCCTATAGTAACAAAATCTGTTTCTTCATTTGTTACATCTTAATTTAAATACTAATTGTTAGAAAGGAGCACTATAATCCGTGTGTTGGGCCAATTAGAATTTGATCAAATGGTTTCTCATTTCTTCATTTAAAAAATGTTGATTATTTCAGTCAACGAGGTTAGCTTTAGTAACATTCAGAAGGAGTAATTCTTTCACATTGATTCTATATTCCTAGCTTCAATGATTGGTTTGTACTGATCTGACTTTATCTGGTTCAGAAACCCTCATTTTTTAAATAAATTTTTAATTTTCTATAATAATTTTGCATCACGATGAGATAGAATGGATTTAATATCAGTTGAGAATTTGATGTATGGTTTTATGTTAGGAGTTGCAAGGTGCCTCTTGATGTTATTTATGTTTGTTCTTTGATGTTCTTTTCTTTGAATTCTTTTTCTGTTATAGGACACTAAAATGGACTCTTGTATAGTAATATTTTCAAATCATGTAATTTTTTTATTCATCATGATCAACATAACAGGGATGGTAGCTGCTTTAACAAACGAAAGTGCGACCAGCAAATCAGTTTACTTTGCTCACTGTACATCAGAAATGATTTTTATCACTCATCTATTGGCAGAAGAACCAGAGAAACTTGCGGGCCCTCTCTTGGCCGATACTTATGTAACCTTGTTGAAAGGTCGTAACGCATGGTATGGACATAAGTTGGCCAAAGGTGAATTGACCCTTGAAATGGGTGACAGCATCAAGGGCAAGGGGATGATTCAAGTAAAGATTTTGGTCACTTCATTTATACAGTATATATCATTCGGTTTTCTATTTTTCTGCTTATCAATATATTTTGCCTTGCATGTTGTAGGGAGTCTCTGCTGTTAAAGCATTCTATGAGCTATTGAGTCAGTCCAGCTTAAATGTCCTAAATCCTGAAGAAAATGAGCTTGTTGCCCCTGTCGAGCTTTGCCCCATCTTGAAGATGTTATATAAAATACTAATACTAAGGTAATAAATTATTGCTTCTTTACAGTTCGGTCACACCCTCTAGGAATCCTTTCATAAACTTATGTATTAAGTTCAAAGGAAGCTTCTATATCTGAAGCATCAACACTGGAAACGACATTGAAACATCGACATCGATAATATAATTTGAAAAATGGAACTTATTTAAACGTAACTACATGTGTCGGTGTTATATCGGTGTTGGACACTTGACACGCATTCAATTTGAAGTATTGGTGCTACATAGGCTTTTGTAATCCTAACTATTAAACTCTTGCCCCAAAAGGAAATATTTATTGAGGAAATGATCTTTCCATTTCTTGAATCAAAATGGTTACAAATTCTGGTTTAAATACAGCATTACCTAGTCTAATAAGTAAATTAGAATTAAATAGGAGGGATTAACTGTACAAGGTCCCTTGATATTCACTACAGCTTTCCTATATAATATAATAAATTAATTACAGAATAATCAGTAATAAATGACTTATCCTCAGCCATAGTTTGGAATTCAACAAATTGTTATTATTCCAGCACCATCTAACAAAATTATGTCACTATATTGTAATCATGTTACATATGCAGGGTTATTATTTATAGAGATCCTATATAGAATTCTCCCCTGCAAAAAATAAAAACTGGATCCAGTTATGAAACTAACTTTTTCTGTGGTTTTGCTGACCTCTAATCTTCAGGGAATCTCCAGTACAGGCCATTCTTCAAGCGTTGCGAGATGAGACCATGAATGATCCTCGAGACCGTATTAAGATCGCACAAAGCCATGTTTTTTACAAGCCATCTCTTCTTGGTCAGCAGCCTTAGTATCCTAGTCTCTGATGGCTAGTTTGGCAGATGATGACAATTGACGAATGTAAATTTGCATATCTTTATGCTGCATCATACTCACCTTCCCAAAATCTACAGTCATTAAAGTGAGTATTTGTTTCATGAGCCTATAGATACAACCAATAAAAAGTTCAAGATATATTATAACAATATTAAAAGGACATCAAACATTGCAAAAGAGCTATTTTATTAATTTTTTGAATTTCTTAGTTGGTTGTGTTTATAGGTACTGGATTCACACAAGAATTACTCCAACAAAGTTGTGTTTGAACTCTGTTATTCAGTTCAAGCAAGTATCAGGAAAGGAACTTATTGTATCTTATTGTCCTTACTACCGACATTAGTTGTTCAGTTTGTGTGTTAGTTTTTTGGTATCAAATTCGGTCAGAGATAGTTTATAGTTGAGCAGTTGTTTGCTATCTTGTAATTGTAACTTTGTTTTCATTTTGCAATTAATCAAGAAATGAGGATAAAAGTTTCCCACATTTTCTTAGGACTAATATGGTGTAAGTTCATCCTCCGTCGTCAATAGCGGCGGGATAGTGCGTCGCGTCTGGCCGTGAAACCGCCGTCGCCCATCCCGTAACCATGACCTGTGACTCTAGTTTTACAGTTTTTTTGAATTTTTTAAATTTCATTAAGGGTATTTGAGTCTTTTTGCCATCAAATTCCTATTATTTTATTATTTCTTGATCTTTCTTCTTCTCCTCTTCTGGTAAACAGTGAACGACCACGAGAGCAATTATAGTTATTGGAAAAAGTAAAAGACAAAATACTTTTATATTTTATTATTACAGTCATAAGCTGTTTATATAGAAAAAAAATTACAACAGTAACAATGACAAAATCATAAAATAAGAATAAATAGAATAATATAAAATATAAGAGAATCAAATTTGATTACCTATGATTCTTCAACACTCACCTTTTAAGTTGGTGCATAAATATCTATCGTGCTCAACTTAGCTATAAGTCGCTCAAAATTGGGTCTTGCGAAACTTTTTGTCATGATATCAACAACTTGCTGATTAGAAGTCACAAATGGCAAATATATAATTCCAGCATCAATTTTTTCTTTTATGAAGTGACGGTCAATCTCAATGTGCTTGAACCTATCATGTTGCACATGGTTGTGAGTGTTGAGACAAAATCCCAAATTAATATTTTGATGATAATTAAACAAAAGTTAATTAGGACTTCTAATTATGATTCAAAATATTTTGGTTTTTAACATGTGTGTTTAAGTCTGTTAATCAAAGATAGGTACTAAGCATTTCAAACAGGATTATATTAAAAAGAAGCAAAGTCATTCAGATAAACGAATAACATTCTTCACAGAATTCTGTAAAATGAAGAACGTTCTTCACAGTTTCAAGATAACAAGAATGATCAGATTCTTAAAGAAAAGATTGGTTCTATTATTTACAATTTGTTTCCATAACTTCACAAGAAATATACAAAAATCATATCAGTAAAAGAATCACTCTAAAGAACAAAGGAAAATATTTTGTTCATAATCTATCAAGACAGATCAATCTCTGAGTTGGAGCAAACATCAAGTACGAATTTGACAGATTCGATTGGACACTTCAGATGTACTTTTGCACAGCATGCACACGTGATAAAAAGCAACAAATCACTTCAAGACAACTGTCAACGAAGCTTAAACCTCAACACCCCTTAAAGCAGAAACAAAGATTGTTCTTTCTTTGCAAGAAGATTCCTGCTTTAAGGCAAATCTTATCCATTAACTGATACATGATAGCTGGACCATCCACGACGGACAAATGAGCTGTCATAAGCCTTCTTTAAGCATATAAAAGAAGCCTCAAGATGAAAGATAAGGCAGAGCTTCAAGTGTAAATCAATACATCGCTCATACAATTATATTCGAAATCTCTTAAGCTTCTTAATCATCTCAAAAGAGTCAATTCTATTCTTAACTAGATATCAAAATCATTTTTATTAAGTTCTAATCCAATAATCTAAACTCAAACTAGAGTTGAACTTACTCAAATTTTACCAACTTATTTAAATCATCACTTGTAACACAAGACTATCGTGTTGAAATAGTTTGAATATATTGTAAAAATCATTTTATGATTAAAAGATAATGTGTAAAAATCCTCTCTAAAGGTTGAAAGGTAACATGTGGAAATCATTTCTAGGTAACACTTTGTAACATATCAAGATTGATCAGGAAAGATTGTGTGAAAACCAAGGACGATTTTGCTTTGAACACTTAGTGGAAAATCTCACAATTGTGAGCATTGGACGTAACTGTTTTGGGTGAATCAAGATACATCTCTATGTGATATCTCTTTCTTTATCTCTATTTAATTTTTATCTTCTAATCATATATTATATTGATAAGTTAAATTTGTGTGTTTTCACTAACCAAGAAAGTTCTTCATTTATTACTTGTAATTGACATTGTTACTTCTATTGTCATCAGAGTTAGTCTATAAGGATTAGCACTTAAAGTTCTAGAGTAAAAGATTGAGGAAGAAAATGTCAAAAGCCAATTTTATTACTGAAGGAGGGTCATCAAACAAACCACCTTACTTTGTTGGCACATACTTTTATTTCTGAAAAAGAAAAATGCAACTATTTCTAAAATCACAAGACACGGGTATGTGGCGCATCATTACAGATGAAGATTTCATAACAAGACTTAACCAAATTGATGCAACATCTATTGAAAAGAAAGAAGAATATTAGACAACAGAAGATAAAACTAAGCTCCTTCCAAATTAAAAACGGATTTTACAGAGGAAAAATTGACCCAACACTTTTTAAGAAGATTGATAAAAATGATTTACTTATATGGATCAACAAATGAAAAAATGTGTAAGGATAATGTCAATCGTCATGCATGAAATCTTTATTGGTTTACAAATTAAACAACATGAAGACGAAATCTTATATATGTCAAGAAAAATATATAAAATATCTCTTAACAAAATATAAAATGAATGAAGCCAAGATAATGTCAACTGTCATGCATCCATCCTCAATTTTAGACAAAGATGAATAAGGAAAATCCATTTATGAAAAAGAATATAGAGGAATGATAGGATCGATACTCTACTTAATCGCAAGTTGACATATATCATGTTTGTAGTAGGATTTTGTACTAGGTTTCAATCCTCACCAAAATAATCTCATTTAATTGTTGTAAAACGAATTTTCGTTTTGTTGGTACTACTGATCTTGGCCTTTGGTATAGCAAAGGTTCTCGTTTTGATCTTGTAGCCTACTGCGATGCTGATTATGTCGGAGAGAAGATTGAAAGAAAAAGTACAAGTGGTGCACGTCAGTTCCTAGGAGAAGCATTAATAAGTTGGTCATGCATAAAGCAAAATACAATTGCTTTATCAACCACTGAAGCTGAATATGTCTCAACAACAAATTGTTGTTCCCAAGTTCTATGGATTAAAAATCAATTTGAAGATTTTTCAATAAGTTATTCTAATATTCCAATTTACTGTGATAATGCAAGTGCTATCAATCTCTAAAAAAATTCCATTCATCACTCAAAGACTAAACACATTGAAATAAAACATCATTTTATTAGAGATCATGTGAATAAAAAGAAATTGAATTAATCTTTGTTGATACAAAAAATCAACTAGCAGACATATTTACAAAGCCTCTTGTTGATGAAAATTTTAATTTCATCAAAGAAAAAATAAAAAAAGAATCCAATTAAAAATTGTTGAAAACAGAAACCAGAACATTCTAATCATAACAAAGAACGTTCTTCGCTCAAGTTTGTTTTTAACACAAGGCTCTAGATTATTCTTCATTTCTTTATCATAATGAAGTTCAAAAATCAGATTTTGAAATTGTACTTTATCTCACTCGTCAAAAAGTAATGGCTACCCATGCCTATTACTGTCACCTCATCTCCACTATCCTCATTCCCAATAAATTTTGTCCCGTATCAATCACCTCCAACGCGTGGCACTCTCTCTTCTCACAAACATATGCAAAAGTTCAATCGTTCATCTCTTCTCACTAAAAAACAACTACTCACTTTTTCTGTAAAAACTAAACCTTTCTTCCTCCTTCATCCTTACCTTTCGTTTTCTCAAAAATGGTGCGCACCAAGGTTGTTGCATGCAAGAATCCGAATTCAAGAACTCCATTACCATCACTGACTCGTTCATCGTCACCTCCACCCAGACCAACACCCCCACACTATTCATTAGATAGAACCTTCTTGACTACTTGTCATCATCCAAGGAGTTCAAACCTCCATCTATTACACTCGCTCCTTTCTCCACCATTCTTCCACCCTTATTCCAATGCGCAACTCCCTCGTTAAGTCAGGCTCCACCCTTTCTCCAAAAATCATGCAACACTCTCTCGAGTACTTCATCTTCTAAATCAATGAGAATCGTGACAAATATTGCACCTGAAAAACCAAGACCACATACCCAACAATCTATATAATTTATGATGATGATTATGATCCTATGTCATCACCACTAATTCCCAAACAAAAATCAACACCTTCATCAAAACCCTTCATACCCTCAAAACCCCCCAACATCCCAAAAACCCACTCCTAAAGTGATTCAATCCAAATTCATCCTTTCACAAACCAAATTGAAGACTCCTAATCCAAATCCTCTTCCACACTCTCCCAACTTTTGGGTTCTCAAAAATTGAAAAGCCCTAAAAAATCTACTAAGCAAACTCCAAACCCATAACGTTCTCCTTCAATACTATCATCCCAAGAACTTTCTCCTTCAAAACCGTCATCCCAAGAACGTTCTCCACCAAAATATTCAAACCCAAAAACCATAAAATCCTCAAAACCAGCAACCACAATGTCTACCAAACTACTCTCTTTCAAGATTCTTATTCCTCCACTTATTCCATCAAAACTTCAGCAAGTCTACAACGAAAAATGGGCTCAAAGACCAATAGGCATTGGTAGGGTTTTCATGTTTGAAAACCTCCATTATGAAGGCACATCCATGTGGTGTTTCAAGAGTTGTTCATTGTTGGGTCCACAAATTTCTTTTCAGAAAATCTTAAACCTCTTCCAAAGATTTTCAATAATATTAGTCAACAATCCATACTACCTTATTGTGGTAGTCATGAATATGTTTCTAACAATGATGCTTTAGTCATCTATCATCTCCTCATTTGCAAGAAACTAAATTTGTGCATCTTATCATCCACCACATGATTGTTGCAATCAACAAAGACTACAAGAGAAACAATGTTCCATATGGTATGGTTTTCTAAAAAATCTTTAGATATTTTAATATCCCTCAAATGACATAATCATCCCAAATTAAAATATCAAAATTCTCCTCCAAAAACATTTATCATAAGAAGCAAGTACCATCAATTCCACCTTCACTCCACTAACTATTAAACGCAAGAGATCTGTCCCCTACTCTGCAAATAAAGCCAATGTTGAACAACCCATCAATCAAGAACGTTCTCCTCCTCGTTGGAACATTCCCTATTCTCCTACTATTCCGCAAAATTTTAGTTCATTCCTTGACCAGGTAACCATTGAAGTTCCTCCCACTCAAAATTTAAACAGTCTCACACTCCGAAGCAATCCTTGTCCTCCGCTTCAAGTTCAACACAAGTCTCTTATATCACCAAGATAACAAGAACGATCAGATTCTTAAAGAAAAGACTGATTCCATTATGTACAATCTATTTCTAGAATTTCACAAGAAATATACAAAAATCATATCAGTAAAAGAATCACTCCACAGAACAAAGGAAAATATTGTGATTCATAATCTATTAAGACATATTAATCTCCAAGTTTAAGCAAGCATCACGTACGAATTTGACAGATTTGATTGGACACTTTAGTTGTACTTTCGCGCAGCCTGCACACGTGATAAAAAGCTGGAATCACATCACGAAAATTGTCAACGAAACTTAAACCTTAACACCCCTCAAAGCAAAAACGAAGATCGCTCTTGCTTTGCAAGAACTGTCCTTCTTTAAGGCAGATCTTATCCATTAACTGCATATTATAAATGGACCATCATCAACAGACAAATGAGTTGTAATAAGCCTTCTTGAAGCCTATAAAAGAAACCTCAATACGAAGAATAAGGTACAGCTTCAAGTGCAAATCAATACATCACTCATACAACCATATTTGAATTCTCTTAAGCTTCTCAATAATCTCAAAAGAGTCATTTTTGTTCTTAACTAGCTATTAGAATCATTTTTACTGAGTTCTAATCCAAGAATCTAAACTTAGAAAAGAGTTGAGCATACTCAGATGCTACCAACTTCTTTAAATCATCACTGGGTAACTCAAGACTATCATGTTGAAATACTTTGAGTATATTGTAAAAATTCTTTTATAACTAAAATGTAATGTGTAAAAATCCTCTAAAGATTGAAAGCTAACCTGTGGAACATCTTTCTAGGTTGAAAGGTAATACTTTGTAATAGATCAAGATTGATTTGGAAAGACAGTGTGAAAACCAAGAATGATATTGCTTTGAACATTTAGTGGAAAATCTCACAATTGTAAAGACTGGACATAACCCTTTTTGGATGAACCAGAATACATTTCTATGTGATATCTTTTTCCTTATCTCTATTTGCTTTTTATCTTCTAATTATATATTATATAGATAAGTTAAAATTGTATTTTCACTAACTAAGAACATTCTTCGTTTAAAACCAAGATCAATCTTGAGTTAGATACTTTGAATTTTAACAAGAATTTTTAAAAAGGGACAATTACAATTCAAACCTCCTTCCTTGTAACTGACATTGTTACTTCAATTAGCTATACTTATTATTGCTTTGCTATCACCACAAAGTTTTAAAGGTGAATCAACTTTTATTTTCAATTCTTCCAAGAGTTTCATTGAACTATTGCTCTGAATTTGGCTTTAACACTATTTCAAGAATAAACCCCTTGTTTCTTACTTCTCCAAGTGACTAAATTTTCCATACATAGGCATAATATCCAATAATGGATTTTCTATCAGTAATTGTTCTTGCCCATTGGTTTTCTTGAAGTACAAACCCTTTCTTGGATTGAATTTCAAGTACCTTAAGATTCTATAAACGATCTCCAAGTGTTTTTTATATGGAGAATGCGTGAATTGACTTACAACACTCATAGAGAACACAATGTCAGGTCTAGGGTGGGCTAGATAAATAAGTTTTCTAATCAACCTCTGGTATCTTCCAAAATAATATTATCTACATATGCAATTAGAATTGCAATGTTATCAACATTAGAGAACTTTATGAACTAAGCATGGTTTGATTGTGCCTGCATATATCCTTGCCTTTTAGTCGACCGAGTGAAATTTACAAACCAAACTCTTGGGGATTGCTTGAGACCATAAAAATGATTTTTGTTGGTTGCACCCATTTGAGCCAAACTTGTCTTCAAAGACAAGAGGGTTATCCATGTATACTTCCTCCTCCAAATCATCATTCAAAAAAGAACTTTTTTTTACACTAAGTTGGTTAAGAGACCAATCAAAACTCACCACCAAAGACATGATAACTCTAATAGTGTTTAATTCGGCAACATGAGCAAAAGTCTTTGAGTAACCAATGCCATATGTCTGAATAAAATTTTTAGCAACCAGATGTACCTTGTATCTTTCAAATATGTTATCAAAATTATATTTTACAGTAAATACTCATTTACAACCCGTGGTATTCTTTTATGTAGGCAAAGTTATGACTCTCCAAGTTTGATTCTTCTAAAAAGCTCTCATCTCCTCAAGAACAACTTCCTTCCACTTTAGAATTTTTAAAGCCTCATATATCTTTTTTAGAATTGCTACAGCAAACAATTGAGAGGTAATTGCAGGAAATGAAGAAGACAATTTTGAATATGACACATAATTAGAAAAATGATGTTTAGTGCATGACCTATCATGTTTTCTAATTACAATAGGAAGATCTATATCAGGATACTCAAAGTGACTCTAAAGAACACAAGAAGACTTACTTGTATCAGAATGATGTGGTGGATATCTATTGGTTCAGAATCTTGGAAGGATAGGAGAAGGGATCCTTCATTTCTCGATTTATGGTTTTTATTTTAAGAATATTTTCCTTTTAATTAGGGTCAGTGGTAGTAAACCCACTTTGGTAGTAAATTCTTTTTGATTTTGGTTTAAAACACCTATACCTCTTATAAGTTGGAGAGTAACCAGTAAAAACACATTTTATTGCTTGTGGCTTGAGTTTTCGAAGTTTTTTATGATAATGAACAAAAGCTTTTAGTGGCAAATCAGCAGAGGTACGAGTCAAAGGAAAGCAATTTCGAAAAATAACAAGAGGGGTTTGAAAATATTTGTTTTGTATTGAGCTTGTACCATTTTAACTTTTTTTTACAACTTGTCCAACTTCCTCTTTTTCTTTCAATAAATAAATCCAACAAATTCTAGTAAGACCATCGATGAAAGTTATAAACCATTTTTTATTAGAATAAATGTTTATTCTATTAAGACCCCAAGCATTATTGTGAATAACTACAAATAATTTTGATTATTTATATGGTTGTGTAGAAAAAGAAGTGTGATGTTAGAAAATTTACACAATAACGAAACATTTCCTGCAATGGTTGAAAGAGAGAAATATGCAATTTTAATTTTGTGGGTACCTACACAAGGACAATAAGAAGAAACCAAATTTGACTTCCTAGTCATATGATCAATAGCACCACAATCGATAATCCAAGTATAACTGAGATTGACATTAAGCAGAGCAGTATTTAAAAAATTACCTCTCTAAGCTATAGAGTAAGAAGAAATTTGAGACTTAACCTTTAGGACATTAGAAGCTCCATCATGACCAAAAAATTTGGAAATACCATTATTGGAGAAACCATCCCAACTACCACCGCCTGGGCCGCCACCACCACCAAGGCATCTGCTGTCTGAACTACCACTGTTGGCGTTGTTGATCACTTATGGTTTTTCACCAAAACCATTTTCGTTGTTGGTGCTACCAATAAGGGCAGCCTTCCATGACGTATTGTGCGTCATGGAAAAGAGGTCGGGTTACAAAATGGGTCATACATAAATTGAAAATAAAATATTGTTGCCTTTTAAGTTTAGAGTCTGTAACTCCACTAGGTTGTAGAACCTTAACCTAGAAGCTCTAGATACCATGTAGAAAGTAAAATGCAAAATACTTTAATATCTTATAACTACATTCCTAAATTATTTATATAGGAAAAGAAATTACAATAGTAATAATGAATGAATCATAAAAATAAACATAATAATATAAAATATAAGATAATCAAATATAATTTCTCTTGATTCTTCAACAGTTATGTATATCATGTCGTGATGAAATTTCACATTATTGTTTGATGGGTCAGGTGAAACCATCTAAAACTTCTTCAATGGACATATTTTCTGAAAATCATTTTCTGACACCTTGGACCTAAGACCTTTCACGCACTATGATTATATCATCAACAAACAACAACAACGAGAAAAAAAAAAACTTTTTGACTCACCTTGTACCTTTCCAAACCCCCAATATCGATGACCAAGTTCACCAATCTAGCAAACCCCCTCAGTGATTATTTGAAATAGGATTGATGCCAATGGATCAACATGTCTAAGATCTTTCGCCTCAAACTTCGTAATGAGATTGCAACTGACCAAAATTAAAAATGAACAAAAAAAGTTGTCTACTTAAGAACGGTTGATGGCCTTGTGAGATTGTATGTGTATGTCTATGTGCTTGATGTGAATGTGTTAAATATGATATGTTGTTGTGATTTTTGTTTGAATGGTATGCAATTGATTGATATGATGATTTATTTGTGGATGTTCCATTAAGGTGATACATGTGACTTGTGTGATTGTGATTGACTAAAATTCAAGTTGTTGAGGAGCTATGGTTGCTGAATTTAGAATCTAAAATTGAATAGGAGTTTGATTATTGTGATTTGAGAAATGGTAAAGAAATTGGTTATAATTTTGAATTTTGATAAAAATATATTTCTACTTTTAATTGAATATTTTTCTATGTTTCAAATAACTTTTTCTTTTGATTGGGTTTTTCTATCAAAATGTTTAGAAGTAAACCTAGAATTCTCAAACCATTTTGAAGAAAATAAATTTTGGTTTTGCTTTGCTTAAGAAGATTTCTTAATATATTGATGGATTTATTAAGTTTTCTACCAAAGTGATTTAGAGGGATTGATAGTGATTTATAAGTCAAATGAATACATATTTTTAGAGGTTTTGAACTGTTTGAACTCAATTGTTTTTTAAAAGAAGTATAAGATCAGTTTTATTGAATTTTTGTGTTCAATTTTTCAAAATCTTACTTTCATAACTTTTCATTTAAGGAAGTTTTATTCGAAGATATTAATTTCTCTTCAACATATATTGAAATTATTGTTTTAAACATCGTTTCGATTTAAAAATGTAGTTTCCTAAAATGTAGTTTACTATTAAATGTTATTTTAATTTAAAAGGTTGTTTAATATAAGACTTGGGGTTGATTTCAAATGTAATTTGCTACAAAAGTAATACAATAAGAATAATTATTTTAACTCACATTTTCTATATTTAAGAAAGAACTCTTCAAATTTAAATGATTTATTAAATCCTTTACAAAAAGAGAATTTTAAAGAGACTTAACTTTCATTGTGGTTAACAAAGGTTTTCATAAAAGGAATTATGATCAAAATAAGAGTAAAAGTTGGTGATAAAAAGAGGAGATGGTTTAAATTTGGTGGTGAAAAGATGTGATGATGCATTCATATGCAATAGACTATTGACCAATAATGGTTTAAATTTGCATGTTGTGTTGTTTGCTGCATCTTAGGAGATTTTTTTTCTTTCTTTTTTAATAAAAATGACGCGGGTTTTCAAAGAAGAAGAATTTTTCATCCCGTTTTCAAATAAATCATCATCATTTAATTAGTTTTGGATTGAACTAAAGTATTGCAATCAAGGGGAATTGACTGTGTGATATGAAGTATCCGCTATCCGATACTAAATTAATGGCCATAATTAATTACAACATATATGTGTCATTGTTTTACTACTGCCAATCTATGAAGGAGTACGAAGAATGCCATTCAATGTGATTAGTTACTCCGTAGGTCTAAATGTCATAGGAAAGGATGCATAAAACCTCGTATGTGTGTCCCACAAACCTGTCTTACTTTATAAGGCGATATGATAAGTCTGACCCAGTTTCAAATAAAAGAATAAGACAAGATAGAAAAATGATCAAATTTAAGTTATTCATCAAGTTATCCGTCTCAAATTTCTTTAAAGACAAATAATTATTTTTTATTATTATTATTTTATGTTATTACCAATTCATTCTCTATAAAAAAATTACCAATCAAATAGTTAGTTTAGTAATTTATAATTTATAAAATAATATTATGAATTACTATTTTTTAATAAATTGACAAGTGTTGACCATGTGACTTGTTATAAATTACTTTATGTTTAATTGTTTTTTTATGAAAAATATTTAATACTAGTTATTCCTCTCGTCCTTAATGAACCCGCAATTCATCGAATTTAATCGAATTAAAGAATATGTTAGAGTCTAATATTTAATACAATGAAATACTAAAATCAAATAAAAACACACCACATCCAACTTAAGGTGCAATTTGTGAATCGGTGTAGGAAAATATACCGTACAAATACCCACAAAAGAGGAAAAGATTTGAGTAAATGTCATAAATAGGGAAAACAAGGTAGAAAAAATAAATAGATAAAACAAATAATCTTAAAAGAAAATAATAATTTCAGTAAAGCACCATCACATTTACAAATTATTACAATTTTAGTAAACTTAGAAAATTACCAAAAAAACATGCTGAATTGTACAAGAAATATTCTCATGTTCTTAATTATCTCGCATATAGACCACAAGAACGTCTAGTCACTAGTGGCACTCACAGTTGTCTCTTTCTGTTCCCGCCATTTTAGGAGACGCTTGAAAGTTTCTTCATGTTCCTCTTATTATTGTTTTCATTATTTAATTTTATAATAACGAAAACAAAAAGAAATCAAATAATAAAATAATAATAATGTTAGAAAGAAGAGTGAGTGTGTAGAGAGCAATGGAGAGATACCTGAGAGAGAACTTTTACGTGCAGCCAAAGCGCCCCACGGCGGACAACCTTCGGAGATGGAGATCCGCCGTCTCCGTCGTCAAGAATCCTCGCCGCCGTTTCCGATGGGTTGCCAATCTCGCCCAACGCGCCGAAGCCGAACAAAAGCGCAAAAAGCTCCAGGTCATCATTTTCCCTTTTTATGAAATAATAATATCACTTTTTTATATCTAATCTCATTCTTCATTTTTCGATCTAATTAATCACCGTTTTCACTCTGTTTCAGTTAGAGATCAAAATCTTAATGGCTTTTGTTCATAATAGATAGCAATTAAACTCTAAAAACACTATGCTAGTGGGCGACCCTTGTTATTAGAAATAGTGAAGTTATTTATCTAATGGATTTTCAATAATATAAAGAAATAACTTTTTGACACAAATATTGACAGCAATGTCTTAATTGTATATATTTTTTGTTTTTATATTCATTTTTCACTCTTTTGTTGTTTTTGTTATTTAATCTTGATTCCAACATACACGTCTAAGTATACGCTGTTTAAATATGACGTCGATTTTGATAGGTTCAAATAATAAATCTGAAAATATAATGGCATAGATTATTACATCAATGTTCAAAGGCTCTTGCTAAGAATCCTTTCGTCTCATAACAATTATTTCATTGTCAATATTTATTTGTTTTATATTATTTATTTTTTTATATTGTCAATTAATATTAATATTTTTTTAATAATATAATTTTATTTATTATAAATAATTTTTACATGTATATGTTACGGTAAATACTTTTTATACTATTTTAGATAATTGAAGATTAATTTTTATAATAATTACTTTTAAAATGATGATTATTAATGATTGTGATGCGCATAGTGTAAATTTTTTTGAGTGACAATTACTTCATTTGTTTCAAAATGAGTATCATTTTTGAAATAAAAATAATTATTTCAAATGAACGTTGATTTCGATTTTCAGAATAATTTTAATTTTTTTTCCAATTCTACCCTTCAATTATTATTATGTACACTATTTTCAAAATAAAGATTCCACTTTATATTTATAAAAAACCAAACACAAGTTTTGTTATAAAAAGCCAAAATATATAAAAAATGATGTGAAACATAATGTATGTCTCACTAAAAAATATGATACAAGGTTAAACTGTTAGTCGGTATGTCCCATATCTAAGGGGTAAATAGATACAACGTACTTTCAATGTATTTCAATGTTTAACAAAAGCTCTTTTAGTTTTTTTTGGTAAATTCATGATTGAATGATTTCACTCTAGAACCTTTTATGATTAATGTGAATAACATATATCGAATTAAGGGATAACTAAACAATCAACGGTGAAATTTATCTTGACAAAAAATTAACTATTGCTTGTTTGAATTGTCTGTACCCAAACTAGATTTAAAACCTCTAAAGTAAAATTTGAATTGCATTGATGATCGAATTCAAACTGCAAATGTCATAAACACAAAAATAAATTAAAAGAGGAATCACAATTTGAATTACACTAATAGCAGAATTCAAATTACAATAGACAGGAACAATAAAACAGTAAAGAAACACCCATGTGAAACATGAAATCATCAAATTGACATGGATCAAACATATAGAAAAAATTAACAATATGCACGATACACTTAAGAATGGCAAACAAAATAAAAATAAATATGGTAAAAATTAACAAAACTTACTAGAAGAAAGGTAAAAAAAAATACATACCAACAAGATAGTGTCCTTAAACTTAAAAGAAAAATTGTGACATTTGCACAAAAAAATTATTAAGAGTTCAAAAGACCAAGATAGAACACACTAAATTATTCAAGACAAGAGTCATCCAAAATTATTAAGAATGTTGAAAAAGGATTCAGAAGCGAGAGGTTTTATAAAAATGTCAGCCAACTAACTTTGTGTATCAACATGCTTGAATACTACTTCACCTTTTTCAACATCATCACAAAATAAACGATGTCGTATTTCTATATGTTTGGTACAAGAATGAATAACCGAATTCGTTGTCAAATTGATTGCACTTGTGTTATCCCATTTGATAGGTATACGTTGAAGTTTTAAATCATCGCCTAAGATTTGTTGCTTCAACCAAATAATTTTTGTGCTGCAACTCCCGACATCAACATACTCGACTTCGAAAATAGACAAGGCAACACTAATTTATTTATTTTCCAAGAGATCAAAGATCTAACAAGGAAATGACGAGTATCACTAGTGCTTTTCCTATCCAATTTGCAACCGATAAAATTGGAGTCGAAATAACCAATTAAACAACAATCGTTGCCCTTAGGATACCGAAGCCCATATTTTGAAGTACCTTAAAGATATCTAAGTACGTGCTTTACAACTTTTAAATGAGATTCTTTTGGGGATGATTGATATCGAGCGCACATACATATGTTGAACATAATATGCGGTCTAGATGCAGTAAGATATAAAAGTAAACCTATCATACCACGATATTTGGTTACCTCAACGCCAATTCCATTTTCATCTTTATTTAAAGTGCGGGTAGTTTCCATTAGGGTGCTTATGAAATTAGCATCTTGCATATCAAATTTATTGAAAAGTTCCAAACAATACTTTGATTGGGTGATAAGGAAGCCATTTTTAATTTGCTTAATTTGAAGACCAAGGAAGAAATTTAATTCTCCCATCATGCTCATTTTGAATTCCCTCTACAATAGCTTAAAGAAATCTTGACATAATTTGTTAGTCGATCCAAATATGATATCGTCAACAAAAATCTGAACTAACAAATATGTTTTATATTGTGCTTAATAAACAAGATTGTGTCAATCTTTCCTCTTGAGAACCTGGTTTCAATAAAAAAATAAATGAAAAACTTACTTAGAAATTCATACCAAGCTCTAGGAGTTTGTTTAAGTTTGTATAAGACTCATTTTAATTTAAAAACAAAGTTTGGATTTTCAAAGTTTTCAAATTTGGATGGTTGAGACACATAAGCCTCCTCATTTATATAATCGTTTACAAAAATACTTTTAACATAAGTTTAAAATCCATGCAACATGCAAAAGTTAAAAGATGACGTATAGCCTTGAGTTGGGCAGCCGACGCATAAGTTTTCTCATAGTTGATTTCTTCATGTTGTTTATATCCTTTTGCTACCAATCTAACTGTGTTTCATGTTATTATTCCATTTTCATCCAATTTGATTCCAATTACTTGATGACCTTTAGGTAGTGGAACTAAATCGTATACCTTATTTCTTTCAAATTAGTTCATTTCTTCTTGTATTGCCATGAGCCAATGTTCATCAAGTATTGCCTCTTTTGCCGTTTTAGGCTCAAATTGAGATTAAAAAAAAAAGGCAAAATGATGACAAAAATTACTTAACTGTAACCTTGTGCTTACACCTTTATCTATATCCCCTAATATGTTTTGGCAAAGGTGATCCTTGAATATCCTCCAACTTGGATAATTAGTTTCTTCCTTGGTGTATTATTTTGAATCTCGTACCCAAGGATGATATTAGTATTTGTACTTGAAGCAACAAAATAATACGTTCTTTTTCCTTTCTTTTGTGGATTAGTTTTGTCAAAAGAAACATGCACAAATTCTTTGACACTAAGAGTTCTCCTATTAATCACTCTATATGCTTTACAAGATGATGAGTACTCAAGAAAGATACTTTCATCCGCCTTCACATCAAATTTACCAAGGTTTTCCTTTCCATTATTACATACAAAACATTTGCATCTAAAAATGTGAAAATCAGATATGTTGTGCTCCTTCTGTTAAATAATTCATAGGGGGTTTTCTTCAATATAGGTCGTATCAGGATCCTATTAAGAACATAACATGTGTTATTCACGTCCACCTAAAAATATATAGGTAGGCTACCCTCATTAATCATGGTCCTAGCTAATTCTTCTAAAATTCTATTTTTCCTCTCCATAGAGCCATTTTGTTGCAGAGTTCTAGGAGCAAAAAATTAAGATTTATCTCATTTGTCATGCAATAGTTATCCTTTTTTAATTTTGAATAACCTTAGCAAATTTTTCAAAAACGAAATAAGTTTCATCCTTGCTAGATAAAAAATAGTCCATGTGAAACTAGATTAATTATTCACAATTACAAAACCATAATAGTTGCCTCCTAAATTTTGTGTTCTTGAAGGATCAAACAAGTCCATATGAAAAAGTTATTGGGGTCTCGAAGTTGAAATAATATTTTTAGATTTAAAAGTGATCATAATCTGCTTTGCCATTAAACAAACATCACACATTCAGTCATTTGAGAAATTTAGCTTAGGAAGACCTACTACGAGATCCTTGGAAACTATCTTGTTTAGCAAATCAAAGAGAACATGAGCTAAATGTCGATGCCTAGTTTGTTTCCCCATTTGACAAATGTCACACATTCGATCGTTTGAGAATGTTAAATTTGGAAGACCTACTAATAGATCCTTAGAAACTATCTTATAGCAAAATCAAAGTAAACATGCGCTAAATGTTGATGTCGTAACCAAGAGTCTCTACTCTTAGACATGAGATATTTAGTTCCTATTGATGAAACATCATAAAAGTCTAATATATATGTATTCTCAACTTTAATCTCTTAAACACCTTTTACTTTTCTGTATCATGCTCAATCAAACAATCAAGAGAATTAAATGATACTCTATATCCCTTGTGCTTAAGCCATTCAATTGGCAAAACATTTTCTATTGTGATTGTGGAGGGATTTCCTACAACATCTTTGCCAAGCATCTTACACCTATTTTTCTCTCCATAGATGACATATCCTCGTTTCTTTGCATGTAGCTCAATAAACTTGGACTTGCCTTTTGTCATATGTCTCAGACAACCACTATCAAGGAACCATTTCCTATCCATTTTTCGTAGGCACACCATATCTTCATCATGACTATGAGTCACGAGACATAGGTTCGATATTTTATTATCATACGAGCTATTTGATGATAAGTCTTTCTCATCATCCTCCCAAGCAATGTATGCTCTCTTATCCTTGTCATCTGAATTTTTGCTTGCTTTGATGTCTAATCTTCTTCTTCACAAGATTGGGACAGTCATTCTTCATGTGCCCTATTTTACCACATTCAGTACAAGTCATCTTATTTCCTTCCTTCTTCAGTGATCCTTCCTTTTAACTTGATCTTTAGAATTTCACTAGATTTTTGTCACTATGTTGAGCCCCCCTTGTGTTTTAGATACTTATTGTATCTTTCCACAAAGAACCCCATTTCCTCATCACATGAGACATTCTCTTTACTTTAATCACTTTCCAATTCCCCTTCCACTTGAGCCTTAGATGAAAAGGTTTTAAGGCTATGCTTTTTTTATCTTTCTCATTTCCCTCCCCTTATACTTATCCTTCTTTTTCAATTTCTCTTCATGCTTGGCAAGACTTATAAGCTCTTATTCATGCTCTTCTAACTTTCCAAAAAGAGAAGCAATTGATAAAGTGTTGAGATTTTGTTATTATTAAATAACAGTAACCTTTAGTTTCGATTCCCTAGTTAAACATCTCAACAACTTATTAGTAACATCTTTGTTTGGAATTGTTTTACCAAGACCATCTAGTTTGTTAACAATATGATTGAACCTCTTTTGCATGTCGACAATTGTTTCCCTTGCCTCATGTGAGAGAGTTCATACTCTTGTGTCAAAATATTCATTCACGCTTGTTTAAGCTCATTCGTCCCCTTATAGGTTTCTTGCAAGGTGTCCCACATTGCCTTTGTAATTTTGCAATAAGAGACACGGTAATATTTGTCAACTCCTAAGGCATAGATTGTAATGTTGCATCCTTTCCAATCACATTAAACTATCTTATTTTTGAGTCTTGTCCATTGATTTTTAGGTTTGTCTACATTAAAACCGTCAACAACCTTAGTAGGCGTAAAAGACCCAATTTTGACAAATTCCTCTACTTCCATATAAGTCATGATATGGACCTCGTTGCAATCTTCCCAATAAGCATAGTTTTTGCCCTTGAAAATGGATGCACTATTATAGGCCCCTTAGGTTTCGAATATGCCATACCACAAACTTTTGAAGTTGTTAAGCTTTAATCAATAGAATCAGCTCTTGATGCAACTTGTTAGTCGCTATGGCACCATATCTATAGAGGGGTGAATAGTTACAACATATTTCAATGCATAACAATAACGTTTTTAATATTTTTTTTGATAAACGCCTAATCATACGATTGAAGTCAATAACCTATCGTGATTAATGTCAATAACAAATATCAAATTAGGAGATAATCAAACAGTCAATGGTGAAATTGATCTTGACAATCAATTAACTATTGCTTGTTTGAATTGTCAATATCCAAACTAGATTTAGCAACTCTTAAGTAAAATTCATTGCCAAATGAAGAATAAAGAATTAATTTGAATTGAGATGAATTGAAATATTACTTAATTCTTATATTTGTTTGTGATTTCTTGGACTTGGTATTTTCTGACATACTTTTGAAAACAATTTAAATTTCAGAAAATTCTTTCACCAAGAAGTTTAGGTTTCTTGAACAAAAGTCTAACAACAAATTGATTGAAGTAATCTAATAGTAAGAGATAAGATAAAAGAATCAAGACCACAATTTATCCTAGTTTGATCATGTTCGTCCTTACTTTGTGATCTACATCCAGTCCTCCAATCAATTATATGCGATTTTCTTCCATTATTGAGAAATGTTAATTGGTATGTTTACAACAATAAACTCCTATGAGACAAATGAAAAAACATATTTGTTACAATGTATTCACTCCTTGTGAATCTAAGAGTTCTTCAATTATTGAAATTCACTTCAAGAATCACCATGAATTCCAAGAGATATAGTTGCAAATTCAACCTCTATGAAGCCTTCAACCTCGAATCTTCATCTATTGTTGATTCAACTCCTTCAATTTCTATAATTCAATGATAAACCTAAAAATCCCAATTATTCCGAAATGGAGTGAAAAGAAACCCCTTCTTTTCCTTTTACTTTGATTGTAGATGACTATAAACCTAATCACTCACTCTCACAATCAATTGAACACTCAACTCTTCTAACAATGTTATCCTAACACTTATATCACTCAAGAATCATTCTCCGCGAAAAATAGTTCTAAGAGCTTTTAAAGATATATTTTTGGATGAGAGAGATGATGAGAGAAGAGAGTAAAAGTGTTCCATATATGACAAAAATGAGGTAAAAAGATTTATACATCAAAACCAAATAATGTGTGAAAGCAAAACAAGATAAAACAATAAAATGAAATCTTTATACATCAAAGCCAAAGAATGTGTGAAAGTAAAACAAGATAAAACAATAAATTGAAATCTTTATCGTGTAATTCAAATTGCATTTCACAAAGAATAAATGAAAGTCTGATTCTAAATAGGTAATTCAAATTACAAACACAGGTAATTCGAATTATATTAATTTTTATGCACAATTCGAATTATGTAGAAGTGTAATTCGAATTTTAATTGTAGAATCGAAATTCCATTTTTCAAACAGGTGTAATTTGAATTACACTTAGTACAATTTGAATTACATGAGTTTTTTTTTTTATATTGTAAAAATAGTGTTTTCAAAAAAAAACTTTTAAATAGTAAATGATATAAAAATAGTTTAACTTAAAATCACATAAATTTTTTAGACATCCTTGTACAATAATTATTACCCAACGTAGTTTTGACATCTAATCAAAAGAGTTTAAACTTAAAAAGACAAAGACTAAAGCACTCGTATAAGTCACCACTAATTACAAATTACAACATAAAACAAAACTACCAACCTCACCCCAAGAACCCATGCCATATTCACCCACTCCTACCGGCAATTACTCTATTAAACCCATGCCATCCACAAGGAGAAGAACATAGCACCATTGATTAAAATCAGAGAAAATCTCAAAATTTACCTCGCAACCACCACTACGACCAAAATTGAACTCGATCAATCAACTGAGATGTTAAAAATTGAGTTCGTTCAAATAACATGTCATTCATAACTTCCAAATGTTCCATATACCTGCTAACAAGAAAATGCCAAACTTATTCTTCAACCGTTTGTCCCCTCGAAGCAACCCACAAAAATATTGAACATGTAAGAATTGTCCATAACTCAAACAAGATATTTATATATTGGAGCGACTAACATTTCATTAAAAAGTGGGTTTTTTTTTTTTCTTTAATTTGTTTCACGGTCGATGTTGAAGTCAAACATAATTGCTGTTTGCTACATACTTGGTGAAATATCAATATTTCAAAATAAATAAATAAATTGTTCACATGCCATACAGGAATATACTATTATCAATTGATACATTCTACAATATTAATGATACCTTCTATTTTACTACTATCAATGTGTTTTCTTTGTCAACAACAAAATAATCAATCTGTGTTCTGAGTCACATGGTGCTTTTAGCTGAAAAGTGAAGACTGAAGACGATAAAAAGCATGAACAAATGTTACGGTCATAAATCATTAAATATATTTAATTGGTAAAAAACTGTCCATATTAAATTTTGGGTCAACTCATTTTAATAAATTTTTATAACAACTTGATGTCAGTCTAAGCAATTTAAAATTTTAAGCTAGCCGCTACCAAGATAAATTTTAATAAAAGCATTATGGCAATTTGTTTTATTTATACACATTCATTTGTGTTTTACTAGAAGATATATTTCAGAGAAAATATAAACTAATCTTCTGTTGAATTAAATTAACCACATTTTTCACAGGATTAACCACTTACATTACATATATGTTATACTCTTGTAAACGTTGCATGACATTTATTTATTATCTGTTTCTCTAACACACTTTATATATGCTCTAACTATCTTGACCAGGAAAAGATACGAGTTGCTCTTTATGTACAAAAAGCAGCGTTGCAATTTATAAACGGTAAATCTACATTCAATACCTTTGATTCACATTTTTAATCTTTTCACTGTTTTATTCTATTAATCTGTTACACTTTTTGTTTTTGTTGTTTCTAATTTCAGCTGCAAACCGCAGTGGCAATTACATGCTCTCCAAACAAGTTCAAGAAGCAGGTTTCGGAATCGAACCGGATGAATTAGCCTCCATAGTGAGATCACACGACACTAAATGCTTAGAACATCATGAAGGAGTTGAAGGATTAGCGAAAGCAGTTCGCGTATCGTTCCAAGAAGGTGTTAGTTCGAGCGACATAAAACATCGACAAAATATCTATGGAACTAACCGCCATAACGAGAAACCATCAAGGAGTTTTTGGATGTTTGTTTGGGATGCAATGCAAGACTTAACACTAATGATCCTTATTGTATGTGCTGTTGTTTCAATTGGTGTTGGAATTTCAACTGAAGGTTTTCCTAAAGGTATGTATGATGGAGTTGGAATCATACTATGTATTATTTTAGTTGTGTTAGTCACTTCAATAAGTGATTATAAACAATCTTTGCAATTTAAGGATTTAGATAAAGAAAAGAAAAATGTGAGCATTCAAGTTACAAGAGATAGTAGAAGACAAAAAGTTTCAATTCATGATTTGGTTGTTGGTGACATAATTCATCTTTCAATTGGAAATATAGTACCTGCTGATGGATTATTCATATCAGGTTTTAGTTTATTGATTGATGAATCAAGTTTATCAGGTGAAAGTGAAGCTGTGAATGTTGATAAACAAAAACCTTTTCTGTTATCTGGAACAACAGTTCAAGATGGTTCTGCTAAAATGCTTGTAACTTCTGTTGGTATGAGAACTGAATGGGGAAGATTAATGGAAACTTTGAATGAAGGAGGCGACGACGAGACGCCTCTTCAGGTTAAACTAAACGGCGTTGCTACGCTTATTGGAAAGATAGGATTAGTTTTTGCATTGTTAACATTTTTGGTTCTTACTGGTAGGTTTTTGTTGGTGAAAATAATGCACAATGAAATTTCTAAATGGTCTTTAAATGATGTCTCTAAGCTTTTAAATTTCTTTGCCACTGCTGTTATTATAATTGTTGTTGCTGTTCCTGAGGGTTTACCTTTAGCAGTTACATTAAGTCTTGCATTTGCAATGAAGAAATTGATGAATGATAAGGCATTGGTTAGACACTTATCTGCATGTGAAACAATGGGTTCTGCTGGTTGTATTTGTACTGATAAAACTGGAACTTTGACTACAAATAAAATGGTTGTTGACAAAGTATGGATCTGCGAACAAACTAAGGCGATTAAAACTGGAAATCACGATGATAATGTGTTGAAGAATTTGGTTTCTGAGGAGATTTATGATCTACTTTTACAGTCTATATTTCAGAATACTGCTTCGGAGGTTGTAAAAGGCGAAGACGGGAAAAACAAGGTGATGGGAACTCCAACAGAATCAGCATTGCTTGGATTTGGTTTGATTTTAGGAGGTGATTCAAAGTTTTACAATGAAAAGTATAAGATAGTTAAGGTTGAACCTTTTAATTCAGTCAGAAAAAAGATGTCAGTTCTTGTTTCAATTCCTGATAGCAGCAACAAAAGTAGAGCATTTTGTAAAGGGGCATCAGAAATAGTTGTCAAAATGTGTGATAAAGTTGTTAATGCAGAAGGCAAAGTTGTTGATTTGAATGAACAACAAAGAAAAAGTATCACAGAAGTTATTGATGGTTTTGCTTCTGAGGCACTGAGAACACTGTGCATAGCCTTTAAGGATATTGAAGGGTCCTCTGAAAACATTCCTGAGGATAAATATGTTTTGATTGCTATTATTGGAATTAAGGATCCAGTGAGGCCTGGAGTTAAAGAAGCTGTTAAGACTTGTTTACAAGCTGGAATTACTGTTAGAATGGTAACTGGTGATAATATAAACACTGCTAAAGCTATAGCTAGAGAATGTGGTATTTTGACAGATGGATTGGCCATTGAAGGACCAGATTTCAGGAATAAGACTCAGCAAGAAATGGAACAGATAATACCTAAATTACAGGTCGTGTTACTCTTCCCGGATATACTATACTCCTTTTAAAATGAAATATAAGTAAAAATGGTATATATCTAATCTTTATTTTAAATCAGATACATACATTTTTCAAATATCATTTTTTGTTTATATTTTATTTCGAAAGAAGTATTTAATTTCTAGATTAGAGATCCATTTTAGTAGTTGGGAAAAAATTATGAAGCACAATTTTGTTTCTATACAAATAGTTCTTGAGAATTATTAACTTGAGACATAATAGTGACTAACATAAATTGAAACATTTGTTGGAAGAACAAATATACTGATTTTGTAATTTTGAAGGTCTATTTATGTGAAATTTTGTTCTGAAAAATTAAATTGGATTTATTTTTTTTTCTGTGTTGGGACTGCTATATATGATAAATGTTGATTCTACTACTTATGAAGATTCGTTTATATAGTGGTTGGTTAATGTGTTTAGGTGATGGCTCGATCGTTGCCACTTGATAAGCACACTTTAGTGACCCATTTGAGGAATGACTTTAATGAAGTTGTGGCAGTAACAGGTGATGGGACCAATGATGCTCCAGCTTTGCATGAGGCTGATATTGGATTCGCTATGGGTATTGCTGGAACTGAGGTTTGTCGCATGCATAATCCATATACTCATCTTATTTGTGTTTTCTTATTATAAAATAAATTTTATTTATTTAAATATTTTTATTAATTTGAGTTAATTAATAAGTTTGATAAATTAATATTTAATAATTAAAATTATATTAATGAAAAAATAATTAATATCACATGAAAATTATAAAATAACAAACAAATAAAAATAATAAAAATAGCAAATAAGACTTATTACAAAGAACGGCATATATCTCGTATGACCTAACTTTTATGGTTATTTTGAAGAATAGTGTCGGAGTTGGACCACCTCACTCTCTACTTTAGATCACACTTTGCATGTGATTCTAGTGATGCTTTGGTCAAAAAATTTGGATTATTAACCAATTTATATAAAGGATCTTTATAGCGTTTGTTAAGAAATAAAAAAGAAAAAGTGTTTTATATAAAAAGATATTTTAAGACATTGAATAAATACACACATCTCAAGATTTTATTTATTTTTTATTGTTTAATAACCTTTATTAACAATTTCCTTTATTTAATAAGCCACATTAATTATTTAATTATTATCTACAAAACATTAACACAAATATCGAAGATTACATTAAAGTTAAAGATATAAATAATAATTTTAATTTGTGGTGTATAAATATAATTGTAACTATAATACTATAAATTTTAAAAATTTTAACGATGGTGTTGCAACTGTAATTTCGACTACATTATCCTACATTTTAATATAATAAAAAAAATTATAATGTAACTGCAACTAATAACTATAATCGCAATAGTAATCAACTTATTTTAATGTATACAGATTTAAACTATGAACGGAGGTTTGTCCTATGCATATAATGCATATCTCCTAGACGACTTCAATGGCACACCTGTCTTTATTGTTCTTTATAAGTATAGTGTCGGAATATAGGACCACCCCACCTCTACTTTAGAGCACATTTTGCACTTGATTCTAGAAGGGCTTTGGTTAAAATTTTGGGTCAAAAAACAACTCAAAAAACGATAATAATTTAAAATGAAGTGTCCGTGTTAATTATATGGATTATAATGTCTAGGCACATGATAAATAAATTTGATAAACAACTTATTTTAATATTCTATGAAGCAATATTGGTTGAACATAATTAAACTTAATCTTCTCCAGGTTGCAAAAGAGAATGCAGATGTGATTGTAATGGATGATAATTTTGCCACCATAGTGAATGTTACAAGATGGGGCCGTTCTGTTTATATCAACATACAAAAGTTTGTCCAGTTCCAGTTAACAGTTAATGTTGTAGCTCTCATGCTGAATTTTGTTTCAGCTTGTGTTTCAGGTAATATTTAAGGCAACGTAATTTCAAAATAGGCAACATTACATGTGAAGTCTTTCTTCATCTTATTATTTTTTTTTTAGTGATCTTTATTTTATTTAGTTATAATAAATTAGTCATTTATCTTATTTTTTATATATAAATATATTATTTTAACACAATAAAAAATTACCACACATAGACAAAACTTTGACTATTTTAAAATTTTGGCCCAGACAAAATTACCACATAGTATATATCATAAGTGAATAGGTATTTTGGTCATTAAAATTGTAAGTGTCAGTCAAATTAATTCATAAATTTTATAAATTAACAAATACATTATTGGAATTGTTAAATATCAATTAAAATAGTTTTTCAGCAAACTTTTACGGTTAGATATTTTTATGTAATAATGTCATTGAATATGTGGCTCATCCATTTTGACCTCACATTAATGTCATATTCTCGATTACAAATTTTTCAATAAAATTTTGTTATCTCATAGATAAATTTGTTAGTAATTTTAATTAGTCCATGAATTATTTAAAGCTTAAAAGAAAATCAGTCTACTTTGTGAAGCCATTGATATGAGATCAACTTAGACAAACAAAATGTTCAATTAACATGTCACAACATAATTTCTATATTAAAGTTTAAATATTAACTATTTTAATTACTGCTTTATAATTTTACAGTATATTTACCAATTTGTAATGTTTATAAATTAATTTGACTGACGCTTACAATTTAAATGATCAATATCTATTTATTCTATATATTAGACATAATAAAAAAAGAGTGAACAATCTCATGTTATTCGCAAAAACAAATCATGTAAAGCCATGTCATTATTTTATATTTAATTAAATTTTGATGATACCTAAGAATTTACCTAAAAAAATAGCTCAATATATATTGCCACCACTATTCAAATTTTCGAGTCCATTGCTACTTGTATCTTCTTCTTCTTCTTCTTTTTTTTCACATAGGTGATTTATCATTATAAATATTTACAATTTAATATTAGACACTTAATATTTTTATAAAAAAAATAGGCAAGATGGTTTAATTTAGATGAACATTTGCCTTAAAAAAATTTGGTCAATTTAGATGATTAATTACAATAGTAATAAATGAATCACAGGTTCTGCTCCTCTTACTGCTGTTCAAATGCTTTGGGTAAACATGATTATGGACACACTTGGTGCATTGGCATTGGCTACAGAACCCCCTAATGATGGGTTAATGAAGAGGCCACCAATTGGAAGAAATGCAAGTTTCATTACAGGTGTCATGTGGAGGAACATAATTGGTGAAAGCATATATCAAACCATTGTCCTTTTGATTCTTAAATTTCGTGGGGAACATATTCTCAAACTCAATGGTCCTGATGCTGCCTCTATTTTGAATACTGTTATATTCAACACCTTTGTGTTTTGCCAGGTATTACATTTGTTAACTTCATCTTTGCATTTTTTAGATCATCAACTATATATGATTCTCAAAAGCTATTTATTGCTCACTTGAAAATTGTTATTTTATTTTTCATATTCCAAATCTTAGTATTAAATTGCAGCTGCGGATCGCAATTTAAAACTCTACTCTTAACATGTCGTGTTTAGTCTACAAAATTATTAATAGATGATACTTAAAAATGTTTTTGTAATTTCTACTAATTCGAAATGATATCATCTCACATTAAACCAAAATGAATGTTGATTCTGTTTTGTTGATGTAAATGTTGATTAATATTGTATCACAAATGACTCAACTTCTATCATTTAATACATATTTTTAATTCCATTTTGGAAAATAATAGGTATTCAACGAGGTAAACAGCAGAGACATGGAGAAGATTAATGTTTTCCAAGGCCTATTCAGTAGTTGGATTTTTCTGATGGTAATAGCTTCAACAATATGCTTTCAAGTCATAATAGTTGAATTTCTTGGTGCATTTGCTCAAACAGTGCCACTGAGTCGAGACATGTGGTTAACCAGTATCATGATTGGTGCGTTAAGTTTAGTAGTAGCTGTTGTTCTAAAATGCATTCCAGTTCCTGTCACAAATTACGTCTCAACTCATCATGATGGTTACGAGCCACTCCCCACTGGACCAGAGCTGGCATGAACATCATAGATATTTCGTTCACTATACCTATGGTTTTAAATTGCGATTACAATCTTTATATTGCAGACAAATGCAGTCGCATGGAATTATATTACAGTTGTGATCCTCTTGCAGAAACTTCAAAATCAATAATATTGCGGCCATATTGCAATTTAAAACCATGACCATAATCTTAAATTCTTTTAAATGCGAAATCTTTTTGCTGTAGTCTAACATTAGTTTGGTAGCAAACATTATATAGAAGAGTCAAATCAGACAGTTAATTGGAAAATAAGTTTGATATATGGTGCATGTTTGATTTTACGAATAAATTGACGAAATCATATTGAATTAATGGATTTTGTAATATATATATATAAACATTACTTTGTTCTTCCATTATCAATAAAATTGTCTCAAAAGCAGCGTCACCCCTCCCCTTTTATTATAATCATTTTTTAAAAATTACATTTTTAATTTTATTTATTAATTAAGTTACTGTGCAAATTAGGCAATTTAAATGCACAAAATGATAATGTCAAGGATTTTTAATAAAAAAGATAATTGAAAGATAACTTATTCATTAAGTAACCTAAATAAGTTAAACAAAAAAATAAATGTTAAGGTATAATAGTAAAAAAATGAAAGTGCAATGTATATGTTATTAAATATTTGCTTACCAATATTGACAATTAATTTTAGTAGTTCTACATTCTTAAATTCTCTCATAAAATTTTGTACAATGGATCAATAGTCATATATTCTTAAATTTTCTCATGAAATTTTGTACAATATGTGAGATATATTACATACAATTATTGTAACCACCCATTTTGTGGTTGTAGGTAAATACTTCTTATAAATTGATGTCTATTATAAATCAAACAATAATAACATTACATGATATGCTCCGTTTCATTTATATATATATATATATATATATATATATATTTTGATAATAATAGCAAATAAAACAAACCAGCTTCATTCCACTTTATTTTTCACTTCACTTTTTTTTCATTCTTCTTCTTCTCTTTCGAGGACAAACATCAACTTCTCCCCTTTTTTATTTTTTTCTTCTTACTTCTTCTCACTCCACAACACAAATTGCACACATAAACTCGCAATCCTTAAAATAGATTTAACATCTCCAAAAGCATAATTTATCATATTCCTACAAATGTTCTTGGGTATAATTTTGGATAATTTTTTAAAATTTTGGATAATTTATCATATTCCTGTGTGTTACTCTGAAAGTTGTTGGAGAACAAACTTAGGCGATTCTTCGTAGTAGTGAGTAGACATTTTCTATGTTAAAGTATTTATTTAAAAATTAGAGAAATACAACTTTTGAATTTATTTTTGCATTTTATTTATTCTATTTTATATTAAATAAAATAAATTTCTAATATCAGCAAAATTATAAAATTTGATTTTTATAGTTTCTATGAAAAAACTAATTGATGTACATTTTTTCCACCCAAACAAGAAATACTGCTTTTTTAACAAATAATATCTACCGGCAAGCATGTTACAACCATTCGTAACATTTTCACTTATTAATCAACATTTTCACTTATTAATCAACATTTTCACTTATTAATCAACATTTTCACTTATTAAGCAAACTCATTGTCACATTTCAACAAATACTTATATGCAATACTCAAGTCAATGCCAAAAAAATAACTCTGTAACCATGAACACACCACATGAAATATTGTCAAGAACAAATCAAACTTATATAACAACCACTTTGAAAACCAAATTACTTTGTCATTGTCTAATTTAAACAATGAACTTAACGAAATACATAATACATATATATTCAAATGTCTTGTACTCAATGTCATTGGTCACATGAAGTTTGAAGCATATCTAGAGAATAACATAAACTGTAACAATTATATGTGAATCAAAGTCAATTCATTAGAGACCCTAAGAAAATATCAACTTGAATGCTATTAGGGGACACAACTCACTCAAATATAAGCTTACACTTGGTAGAAGCCCTTGGTACAAAAGATAGTCTTTTGAGAATTCGGTATTTTGTCCTCTCATCTGTGAAAACATCTGAACATATAACATGGATTCTGGTCAAAACAAGTCCTTTCCTTAAAAGATATGCAACAAATTCCACTTCATCTCCATAACCTTGAAATCCTCTAATGTAAAACACGTCCAACACAGATACTATACATTGAGGAGTACTTGGTGGCTCCACCCAAATTTGTAAAGGTGATGGCTCCTAGCAGCAACAAAGGACAACAAACTCACAAAAAAAATAAAAAGAAAGAATATCTATTCATAAAACAAAATATTTAAGTATATAATTCAACGTACATAGTCAATATCAATGTCAAGAAGTTGAACCACAGGACAATTCCAAAGCAAATTTAGCAGAAATCCCGAGTTGAAAAATGGAAGAATAAGTTTCAAGCTATATAGATTGTCAAATTCTGGAAAATTTAGAACTGGAGCATGAAGTAGCCACTGTTTGAACAAATACAAGAAAAAGTTACATAACATTAATATATAAAGATATGAAATTAATTTGTGTGGAATAATGGCGTCAAATTTTGTCATATGTCATCAACGAAAAAAATTTCTTAAATATTAGGGTTAATTATAGTTTTAGTCATCATATTTTTATCAATTTAAAAAATTTGTAACTTTATTTTAAAACTGAGAATTTTGATTTCTTATTATGATTTTTTTTCTAAAATTAACAATGTGACATGCTTTAAATAATGTGATACATGAAACGATTGAGAATAATTAACATTCATAAAACAACAATAAAATTATATAAAAACTTAACTTTTAACTTCAAAAAAAATTATTTTTGTTATTATATGTTATATCATTTAAAATATATAAAACTTCATTTCTTTACTTCAAAATTTGGTAGAGAAATTAAAATTTTTGACATTTAAAATAAGATAATCAATTTCACGAACCGGTGAAAATAGAGAAACTAAAACTACAGTTAAACTTAAATAAAATAATGATACATAAAAGCATATGTTTAATACAATTCAGTAAATTGTTAATTCAAATTACGTTTAAAAAATATAATTAATTCAACTACATAATTAATCAATATTTTCAATCTGGTCTAAATTAACCTTCTACTCAACTAAATTAGCCAAACGTCGCAATAAGTGTGTGAGAATTGAACATTTTAGTTTCTTAAAATCCACAAAATGAAAATGATGGTAAATAAACTTCACCTTTGTGGTGGAACGACGAAGCTCTAGTGTATTTGTTGCGGAGATAGCTAAGAGAAGGTTAAGTAAAGTGTTGAGAGATTCTTCGAGTGAAAAGACATCAAGAAACACTTGAGTCACCTCTGGAAAGTTACAAACAGTGATAGGACCAAACGCTGTGATTTGATTTATGCTGAGATATTCGAGTTCGGGTGAAATAATTTCAAAGTGAGTTCCAATATCATTATTCTCAACACCTATTTTCAAACTCTTCAAAGTATGTGGCATGCGAATTTTGGATAAATATTTAGGAGCAAAACAAATATCCAAACTTTCCAATGTAGAACAGCCAGAGAGAAGGGTGTCAATACAATCCACAGAGTCGATGTCAAGTTGCAAAATCTTTAGTGATGGCAAATTAACTTTTGTTGAACTGTCCAATTTCACATGGATTCCACCGCACAAACTATGAAATTTCAAAAACATTATGTTATAACATTATATATTTGGTAGAATAAAAAACAATACACATTAAATTCAAATAATAGATGACAGAAATGGGAAAAATAAGAAACCAAATAGGATAGTTTTAAATTACGGTATGAAACTTTAATATTTCTTTGAAATCTCCAAAATGAAATTGCAACTAAAGAAAACAATATTCACACAAAATCTTAAACAAATTGAAAGAGTGAAATACAGAAGAAAAAAAGATTTGTTCGAATTCATATGATTCAAGAAGATGGAAAAAATATTTTAATATATTCAGCATTTGTTTGTGTCGTTAAACCTTTGTAGAAAGGGAAAAAGTAAACTAACACACCTTAGTTGATATATGACATCGACTAGTAGAAAGAGTTACTTAAACTAAGATTTGCATAACACAAAATCAAAGAATTATAAATCAGTGTTTAATGAAACTATATCACAATGTCGCAACATAGTGGATGCAACGATTGTATTGCGCCGCATCAAGGCGCAACGAACTATACAATGTTCACACAATTTTTTTTTTACATATCTTGCTTTCTCTTTGTATCATAGATTTATTTTAGAGTTTTTTAAATAATTAAAGAATATATTAAAGTGATAGAGAATTAATAATGAGATATCTATTAAATTTTAAAGAGAAAATAGAAGATATTTGACATATTAAAAAAGTAATAATAAATTATAATAGTTGACGCTAATAAAAAATAATTTCACGTCACAATGACTACAACTGCAATTTAACATATTGTGGTAATATTTGATGCTAATAAATCAGAAGATGTTGCGTATATAATCTGCATTTGTAGTAGTTGCAACTGCAACATTAATTGCAATTTAAAAACCCTCTCTCACTCTATTCCTCTAGAATCAAACCTTAATAACATATTGTGGTTTTAATATGCATTGTTACAATGTAAAAACACTACAAGAAAAAAAATATTGTGAAGCTTAAAGGCCTTCGCTAAAGAAGAAAAGCAGTCACAACATGTAGTTTTGTGGCTGCTTTTATGGTTATATAATTCAGTTTTTTGGTTATCATTTGTGAGGCTTAAACTTTCACAAAAATTTGTGAGAGTTTAAGTTGCCATAAATTGGACTACACTATATTCAAAAAAACCAAATCAATTAAATTGTTTAATAAATTGAACCACATATTTAAAACAAATTAAATAATTAAACTTAATTTAAAAATTAATTTAAAATTCGTTTTAACCTCAATTAATATTTTTTTTCTTGGAATATTTTTAAAATTTGTTTTTCTCAAAAAAAAGATCAAATTTCTTAAATTATTTTTTTCTTTGAAATTTCTTTAGAAAATAAAACAAAAAATATATTTTTACGAAAAATTATCGAAACTTTCTTTTTTGAAAATTTTTTTACATCTAATTTTTTTTGAAAATTTTTGTCAAGAATTTCAAAATTCTTTTTCTGAAATTATTTTATTGGAAAATTTTTTACATTTATTTTTCTTAGAAAAAATTTCTCGAAAATTTTTTGTCAAGAATTTCAAAATCCTTTTTCGGAAGAATTAACTCAAAATAGATTTTAATTAAAAACTTGTTCAAAATATTAAATTAAAATCAGTTCGAAAGTGACTTTCAAAAACTGAACCAAATTATTAATATAGTCTAATTCAGTTCAGTTTTTGCACCATAAACATTCATATGCAGAGTGCATATGCAATTACAACTACAGTATTAAAGATTTAAGAATCTTTACTACGACATTACAATCGCATTTATCCACATTATAAAGGTTCACGGCATAACCTAGTATATCAATAACCTAACCGTAACTTGAACCACAATTTAAAATAAAATATATTTTGAAAATTTGTTCAATTGTGACTACAACTGCAATTCAATTGCATATTGCAATAATAATTGATGTTAACAAAATAGATGATGTTGCATAATCCGCAATTCCAGTAGTTGCAACTGCAACATCAATTGCAATTTAAACCCCTCTCTAGCTCTATTCCTCTAGAATCAAACCTTAAGTAAAGAAAGAACATATCGTGGTTTTAATATTCAGAGTTAGGATGTGCAAAATATATAGTTAATTGGATCATATTAACAAATTGGATTGCACTATATATACAAAAAAAAAAAAAAAACTAAATCAGTTAAATGGTTTAATGAATTGAACCATATTTAAAACAAATCAAATAATCAAATTTAATTTAAAAATCAATTTAATGATTTTAAAATTTTTATAACGTCAATTAATATTTTTTTCTTGGAATATTTTTAAAATTTGTTTTTCCCAAAAACATATCGAAACCTTTTTTAAATTATTTTTTCTTTGAAACTTCTTTAGAAAAAATATATTTTTCTTAAAAAATTATAGAAAATCTTTTACATCTATTTTTTTAAAAAAAAATTGTCAAGAATTTCAAAATTCTTTTTCTAAAATTCTTTTTATTGGAAAATTTTTACCAAAATTTTTTACATCTATTTTTTGCAACCACAATTTAAAATAAAATATATTTTGAAAATTCGTTCAATTGTTGAGTTAATTTACCTTAGAGAGACAAGGTTGGTGCAAGTGAAGAGGTTGTAAGGCATCACAAAGGCCTCTCCATCACTTGAAAAAAGACTAAGCTCTAATTCTTCAAGTCGAGGCCCAATGGCAACACGAACCCATGTAGCAACAGAGTTGGCATAAAACATATCCTCATGTGTATGCCTACACGAAAGAACAAACTTTCGTATGTCACGTGACCTTCTTAGTGTTAGCACACCATTAACAAGAACAGAAAATTGTTTGAACTGTTCAAAATCATCATCATCTTCGTAACAATCATGGAAATCCTCGCGGAATTCCAACACTTGAATGTTTTCCCAAACATGACGCCACCTACGAGATAGAAGGCTTGTTGCTACACACGTTTTTGCTGTGAGGAACGATAGAATGTGACACAAAACAGAGTCTGGTAAACTACTAATTCTATCAATATTCATAATACTTGTGTTTTCATCTAATTTCTTTTGTTTTGAGCTTGATTCTGCCATAATCAATTTTATTTTTTTATTTTCAACTATAATTCCTTTGATTACGACTTTGGTTTCTAAGGCACAATTGAATATATTTATAGTAGTACTGTCTCATTGAGGTTACATAGAATATCATATAAATATGTTCTTGCATTTACTTGAGTCAAAAATGTTCTGATATTTTTAGTATTGTAATTAATACTTAATACTTTTAAATAAATGTATTTAATGTTCCGTCAAATTAAAATAATTGTACTTAATGTTCTATGAAATATATGCATATACTGAAATAATAGATTTAATATTTTTAGTTGTAAAAAACATTTTATGGTTTATTGTATTCTTTCTTTGACTCAATAATTTGTTGTATTCTAGAAACATCTGACTAACTGTTAAAAATTTTTAAGCTAGAGATTAAATATTTTAGTGAATGAGAAAAATTGTGAGAGTAAATTTAGTTTTCGAGAAAAATAAAAATAAAATTTAGTTATTGGAAAAATTAAATTGAGACAAGTTAATTTGTA
>JBBPBT010000556.1:410259-421328 GCA_037974875.1 Cicer bijugum | reverse complement strand
CATCTTCAATATAATGCAAATTTCATCAAATTCATAACTTAAATTTTTAAATAAACTCATAATTTTATTCTTTATTTGATGAATTTGATGTTGCTGGAGATGAAAATATAAGTTTATTTGACTATATGAGTTATGCATTTAATGAAATTGGCAATATATTGAAGATGATTATTAATTTTATGGGTTATGTTTGAAATTTAGATCTTTTTTGAATTTTTGTAAGAAAAATGATAACAGTGTTGACATTTTAAAACATGAAAGATCAAATTGTCACTTAAAATTAAAATAAAGAACAAAATCAAGAAGAAGAAAAAGATAAATGACTAAAACATTAGTTGAAATTAATTTAAAGGACTGCGGATGCTATTTAGCCTATTTATTATAATAATACTCGCAAAAAATCAATCAAATGCATAATTAATAACTAGAAATAAGTATAGCAAAGGAAGATTTGTACTAGTTTACTATCAACTTGATATCTAAGTATAGTCCCTTCTTTTGTTGTTGGAAAGAAGGTTTTTTTCTTCTATTGTTGGAAAAAAGATTTTTTCCACAATTCAATCACCATATACAAACTCGTGAGCATCTATTTGTTGTCACTCAATCTATACATAAAAAATTCTTAACAATTGCACAACATTTTTCCTACTAAAGAACAATAAGCCAAAAATGATATTTTATAGCACGTTTTTTATAGCGCTTATTAAATACAAGCACTGTTGTATAATATTTTAAAAATAACGGAGGATACAACAACGCTTTTTTGACAAGCGATGTGGAAAAAGTCTTGTTGTAGAGTCATATAGGGTCACATAGCGCTTACACATAATGTTTACAAGGCTTTTACAAAGTTTTTTCAAAAACACTGTAAACTGAAGCGCCCTCACATAATATTTTAAAGTACTGTAAAATATAGCGCTTCCACCTTATGTTACATAGTTTTTAAAGAGTTGTAAAAGACTTGCACTTTCACATGATTAAATGACCTATTAGAGCGTTTTTTATACAAGCGCTGTAAAAGACTTTTAAAAAATAAAATAAGGAGGTCTTTTACAGCGCTTTTGGACAAGCGCTTTAAAAAGCTTCTAAAAAAGCATTGTAATAGGCTTTTAAAAAATAAAATAAAGAGGTCTCTTAGAGCACTTTTGGACAAGCACTTTAAAAGGCTTCTAAAAAATCATTGTAATAGGCTTTTAAAAAATAAAATAAGGAAGTCTTTTATAGCGCTTTTTCAAAAAAGCGTTGTAATAGGTTTTTATATATAATAGTAAACCAGTTCAATATTCTCTTCATTACGTAAACTTCATTAAGCTTCAATGTCCTCCTACTCTTCATTGTCCTTCTCATTGTGAACCCTATTGTCTCTACTAACCATATTGTCAATCATTTTCATTGCAAACCATCTTTATCTTTGTTATTATCCCTAAGAACATTATTATGTACTCTTCTCATTGCGAACCCTATTATGTCCTACGAACCATTCGTATTTCTGCGCATTCTCGTTGTTCCTTCTTAAATGAAACTGTAACCCTACATATTTCTTCACACTCTTCAGGTATTGTATTTATTAATTTTTTTTGTCAGTAAAATGCATGTTGAACTTATATTGTTACGTACTTAGGGCACATTGGGTGCTGTTTGTAATCAATGCGATGTATGAAGTTATATACTATTTAGATCTCTTGCGCGACCATTACATCAATCACTCTGATATAAAAATTATCTTTGACACATAAGTAATATTCATTTATTTCTTACATATATATATATATAATGTGTTTTGTTAATGCTATAATAATTACATATATTTGATAGTGTTTTACAAGTTTTCCGAACTCAACTAGGTGCTACAGTGTCGAAGGAAAAGTCAAATAACATCACATGGATTCCAATAAAGGTTTGAAATATATGTCTTTAAAATTTTATTAACAATCAATGCACAAATATTTATTGACTTATATGTTTTATTTTATAGTGACCTCGTCAAACTAAGAATTTATACTACGAGTACTATAAATTGTGATTCATGAAGAAGATTGTTGATATGAATCAAACTATAATCCTAGAAACGGTACGGTATTTTCACTATATATTTTGATTTTCATATATAAACTATGTATATATTTGCTGGGAAATTGGCATGTTGCAAGGTTGTGAATATGTAAATGTAAAAATATGTGTTGTGTTGGTAGGTTCTGTTGTCAATATGTGATAACTCTTCATCATATGCATAATTTTCCACTGTTTTAGTCTTATTTATCTTCAATCAGCAGTTAAATTAAGGATTTATTTGATACATTCGGTTTATTTTTGTTCTTTGAATTTATTAATAGGTTATGCTTGTATTTCAGTGATTAAGTAGGAGTTTTTCGTAATTTTACATTGCGTTTTGTTTTTAAGTGCAGTGCTGAATTTTGGTGAAAAATCAACATGATACATGTGGAGTATTTCAGCCATATCTGGAGTTCTAGATGTCCAATTAGTGTCATTCCAAGTGCTAATGAAAGCTAAGATCCATATCTACAACTTTCATGAAGACACCAGGACCAAATTCAGACTCGAAACATGAGAAAAATGCAAAATACGTCAGACAGCAGGCCCTGCGCGCCTGGAGCGCATTTTACAGACTTGCTACTGTTTTGTACGCGCCTGGAGCGCGTGACGCGCAGCAGCAATAATAAAAACGCAATTTTTTGCTGTTTTTTGGATCTTTTTGACTCTTGGGAACTTGGGAGACTTGTGCCCTAGCATAGAAACTCAAAGACGGCCGTTTCTAACGCCATTGAAGCAGTTTTATCAAGAATCATCCATGAATCATTCTTGTAATTCTTCTTTAATCCTTATCTTTTGTATCTCTGTTATGAGTAACTAAACCCTATTTGTTAGGGATGAGTGTAACCAGATGAAACCCTTATTTTTCTGATTTGATTTCTAGTTATATGAATGAGTTTATTGAATTATTTTTCTCATCTCTGTGCTTAATGCTTTTTATTGCTTGATCAACATTAAAATGTTCTACGATTTGTATTTTGAAACGGAAGTGGACTTTACGAATGCTTGAGATGAGAAATTCATGAATTTGTAGTCTAGGGATAGATGCAGGTCATGAAACCAATTAAATTAGTTGCAAAGCAATAATTTACAAGAGAATTTCTATACGGTAATGCTTAATTCTAATCTTAAATCTACTAAGGAATTAGGGGTTACTTTGGAATTAAAGGTTTTGTCACTAAGACATTAGGGCAAGAATAATAAAGAGAATTCGGTAATAATTCAATAAAGGAATTCAGTAACTAGGATCAAATTAGACACCAAGGTTGGATTCGAAGTGAAACTCATCCCTGACTTTTTTCTCATTATAAAAGATCAATTTTATTACTGTTGTTAATTTCAAATATTATTTGAATCAACTTGGGAACCTTTTGTTCAATTTTAGTAACTAAATATAATTCAATAGTAAAACGCAATCCTTGAGTTCGACACTCGGTACTACCGTTTTATTATTACTTGCAACGATTCAGTACACTTGCTGAAACGCTATCAAGTTTTTGGCGCCGTTGCCGGGGATTGCCATATCACTATTGAATTTAATTTATTTACTGAATTGAAATTTTTTGCTCTGCAATAAAATTTTCTCTTTTATTTTATTTCTAAATGAAAAAAAAGAATTATTATTTAAAACTCTTTTATTTTTACTTAATTATTTATCTTTCTTTAACTGTTCATTACTCATACTTTGTCTAACCTTGTATGCGAGGCGAGTCTTCAGCTGAACTTTTCTTTGATCTAGAAAAAAAAAACTGCAAAAGCAAATTAAAAAGTGGTATGCTGGAATTGAATGCTTATGAGGTTGGGTTGGCTCAAGGGATGTTGCTCTCAGAACAAATAAAAAATGTTATTGCCGCTGAGATAAAGAAGGGGATGGCAGCGCTAAATATACAACCCCAAGTGGCTTCTGTCAAATTACTAAAGCATACTAATTGTAACCTTTGTGGAGGAGCACATAAAATTGGAGTTTGTGTAGCACTGGATGATAATGAGGTAGAAGAACTAGAACAGGTGAATTTTGTGAGTAATAACAACAGGCATAATAACCCCTACTCTAATACGTACAACCCTGGTTGGAGAAATCATCCAAATTTTTCCTGGAGAGATCAACAAGGTGGATCTCAGGGTCAACAAGGAGCTCAAACAAACCAATTTCCACCTAGAAAGGCTGCTTGGGAGAGTGTTATAGAGAAAATTGCGACAATCACAAGTTCTTTCATTGAAGAGTCAATTGCCATCCAGAAAAATCACTCTGCATCAATAAAGAATCTTGAGACTCAAGTGGGTCAACTTGCTCAACAAATGGCACAAAGAACGACATATGCTAAGTTTAAAAAAATTACAGATCAACATCCCCTTTGCAGAAGCACTAGAGCAGATGCCGACATATGCTAAGTTCATGAAAGAGATTCTGTCGAAAAAAAAGAAAAATCGGAGGAGAAACAGTTATGCTTACGGAAGAGTGTAGTGCTATACTACAAAGGAAGTTACCACCGAAGCTCAAGGACCCTGGAAGCATCTCAATCCCGTGCGCAATTGGGAATAGAACTTTTGGGAAAGCCTTCTGTGATCTTGGAGCTAGTGTAAGTCTTATGCCCCTTTCGATATACAAAAAGCTAGGCATCGGAAAAGTCAAGGACACACAACTGATGTTACAGTTTGCGGATCGCTCAATGAAACATCCCTATGGAGTAGTGGAAGATGTGTTGGTTAAAGTGGATAAGTTCATTTTTCCAATGGATTTCGTGGTACTAGACATGGAGGAAGACAATGACATTCCTTTGATTTTGGGGAGACCGTTCTTAGCAACAGGGAGAGCTATGATTGATGTAGCAGATGGCACCTTAACCCTGAAAGTAAATGAGGAAACCGTCACTTTTAACATTCTGAAAGCCATGGAACACTCAAGAGAAAGAGAAGGGTGCAATCGAATCGAGATTTTAGATGAGATAGTCAATGAAGAAATAATGCATCAAACACCCAGCCTCCCATTAGAAAGAGTTTTATGTCTACCCCAAGATGTCGTTCAAGAAAGTGAAGACCCAAAGATGAAAGAGGTGTTGGCCATGTTAGAAGCATCACCATCCTACTCCCCTCGTTTTCCTACTAGATGGGAGGAGTTGAAAGGCAATGAAGTCGAGTCCGCGGAAAAAAAGACACCACTAATTGAACTCAAGCAGCTGCCTATTCATTTGAAATATGTATTCCTGGGTGAAGAAGAAAAAAATCCAGCAATAATTAGTGCAAGCTTGAGCGAGTTGCAAGAAGAAAAGTTGTTGAGAATTCTGCGGAAACACAAGGGGGCTATCGGTTGGTCCATTGATGACTTGAAGGGAATAAGTCCAACTTTTTGTATGCACAAAATCCTCATGGAGGACAATCACAAACCGGTAGTACAACCCCAAAGGAGATTGAATCCGGTAATGAAAGAAGTGATCAGGAAAGAGGTGGTAAAGCTATTAGAAGCCGGCCTCATATACCCAATTTCAGATAGCTCTTGGGTGAGTCCCGTCCAAGTGGTACCAAAAAAGGGGGGAACGACTGTCATCACAAATGAAAAGAACGAGTTAATTCCTACTCGAACGGTTACAGGCTGGAGAGTGTGTATTGATTACAGGAGATTGAACAGTGCCACGAGGAAGGATCATTTCCCGCTCCCTTTCATTGATCAGATGCTTGAGCGGCTAGCCGGACATGAATATTACTGCTTCCTAGACGGTTATTCAGGGTACAATCAGATAGCTGTAGCACCCGAGGATCAAGAGAAAACTGCATTCACATGTCCGTATGGGGTATTTGCTTATCGAAGAATGCCATTTGGACTGTGTAATGCGCCGGCTACATTTCAAAGGTGCATGATGTCCATATTTTCTGATATGATTGAGAAACATATCGAGGTATTCATGGATGACTTTTCTGTATTTGGGTCATCCTTTGATAATTGTCTGATTAATCTATCTCTTGTATTAGAAAGGTGTGAAAAATCTAATCTGGTCCTAAATTGGGAGAAATGTCATTTTATGGTAAGAGAGGGAATTGTTTTGGGCCACAGAATCTCCCACAAGGGGATCGAGGTAGATAAGGCCAAGGTTGAAGTTATTGAAAAACTTCCCCCTCCTACCAACGAGAAAGGCATTAGAAGCTTTTTAGGCCATGCTGGATTTTATAGAAGGTTTATAAAAGATTTTTCAAAAATTGCAAAACCACTTACAAACCTACTTGCGAAAGACACACCTTTCAAATTCAATGAGGATTGTTTGCATGCCTTTAACAATTTGAAAAACAAGCTGATAACTGCCCCCATTATCACTGCACCTGACTGGTCACTACCTTTTGAAATCATGTGTGATGCAAGTGACAGTGCTATTGGGGCAGTTCTGGGACAAAGAAAAGACAAGATGTTGCATGTGATATACTATGCTAGCCATGTTTTAAATCAGGCACAACACAATTATGCTACAACTGAAAAAGAATTATTGGCTGTAGTCTATGCTTTTGATAAATTTCGGTCTTATCTATTAGGATCGAAAGTTATTGTTTACACTGATCATGCTGCTTTGAGGTATTTGTTTACTAAGCAGGAATCAAAACCAAGGTTGCTTAGATGGATTCTATTACTACAAGAATTTGACATTGAAATTCGGGATAAAAGGGGATCAGAGAACACTGTGGCTGACCACCTATCTCGATTGGAGAAGGTCGAAGAGAATGAGGATATTAGACCGATTCGAGATCAATTTGCTGATGAGCACATCTTCGCCATCACCATGGCACCGTGGTTCGCCGACTTTGCTAATTTCAAGGTGGGGGGTACAATCCCATCTGATTTCACTTACCAACAACGAAAGAAGTTTATCCACGATGCCAAGTTCTATGTATGGGATGAACCCTTTCTGTACAAAAGAGGAGTAGATGGGCTGTTGCGAAGGTGTGTGCCCGAGGAGGAACAAGAAAAGGTAATGTGGCACTGCCACGACTCTGAGTATGGGGGTCACTTCAGTGGTGACCGAACTGCAGCAAGAGTTCTACAATCGGGGTTGTTTTGGCCTTCATTATTCAAAGACGCATTCAACTATGTGAAGAAATGCGATCGATGCCAGCGCACCGGTAACATTTCAAAACGGGATGAGATGCCGCAAAATCCTGTATTAGAAGTAGAAGTGTTCGATGTGTGGGGTATTGATTTCATGGGTCCATTCCCATCATCATATAACAAGGTTTATATTTTGGTGGCGGTGGATTATGTCTCAAAATGGGTTGAAGCAATAGCTACTCCAACAAATGATTCGAAACAGGTTATCACCTTTCTCAAGAAGAATATATTCGCTCGTTTCGGTGTGCCTCGAGCCTTGATCAGTGACGAAGGCACCCATTTTCTAAACCGGAATATGGAATACCTTCTGAAGAAATATAATGTGCGCCATAGAGTGGCAACCCCATACCATCCACAGACTAGTGGGCAGGTTGAAGTCTCCAACAGGCAGCTCAAACGAATCCTAGAAAAGACAGTAACTGCCTCACGAAAAGATTGGTCAACGAAACTTGATGATGCACTTTGGGCCTACCGAACGGCTTTTAAGACCCCCCTGGGTATGTCCCCGTATCAAATGGTGTATGGTAAAGCTTGTCATTTACCTCTCGAACTTGAGCATCGAGCGTTTTGGGCGACGAAGTACTTGAACTTTGACTTGGGCAAGGCAGGTGAGGCGAGAATTCTTCAACTTCACGAGTTAGAGGAGTTCCGGAATTTTGCTTATGAGAATGCCAAGATATATAAAGAAAAAACCAAGAAATGGCATGACAAAAAAATAAGACTCAAGGAATTCCAAGAAGGAGAACTAGTTCTCCTATTCAACTCAAGATTGAAGTTGTTTCCCGGAAAACTAAAGTCAAGATGGTCGGGCCCTTTCAAGGTAATCAAGGTATTTCCACACGGTGCCGTAGAGTTGAAGGATACACACTCCAATCGGAACTTCAAGGTCAATGGACAAAGACTCAAGTCATATTTCGGGGAAGAGTCAAGACTTTCGATGGAGTCCATCCATCTGGACACAACTTGAAGAGTGAATTGTCAAGCTCAGGACACTAAACAAGCGCTTGTTGGGAGGCAACCCAACTTCATATCCTTTTCATTTTAGCTTTTAAATACTAATTTTATTCATTCTTGATGTTTAGTATAAGCAAGAAATTATAAAAAGGTGTTAGGGATTGTTTTTTTGTTAAGAAGCAGCAAAAACGCGCCTGGAGCGCAGGCCCTGCGCTTGAAGCGCATTCTGGAACTTCAAATCTGTGAAAAATGCGCCTGGAGCGCATACCTTGCGCCTGAAGCGCATTTCGCTGACTTGTTACTGACTTGCGCGCGCCTGGAGCGCATGCCTTGCGCTTGAAGCGCATTTCGCGTAGTCCAGTTCTGTTCACACGCGCCTGAAGCGCGCCCTGATGCGCCTGAAGCGCATTTCACAGATTTGTTACTGACTTGCGCGCGCCTGGAGCGCATGCCTTGCGCCTGAAGCGCATTTCCCAGATTTGTTACTGACTTGCGCGCGCCTGAAGCGCGTCCCGTGCGCTTGAAGCGCATTGTTGGGCCTTTAAAACACCCCAAATAGGTACAGCCTTCCCTCCTTCACAACAATCCTCCCTCTTTCACAAACACCATTACCATTGAAGCTCACTCTCTGCACTCTCATCCTCAAGTAAGTTCCCCTCTCCTATCCAACATCATCCCATCCTCAAGTAAGTTTCCTCAAACTTCTAATAGCAACTCATTCTTGGTGACTGATGCATGTGGGTTTTCTTTCTTTTTTTGTTCTTCTTTTCTTTCTCTTGTAAACTTGAATCTATGCTGTATTTTATACATTATGCATGAATGTATGTTGTTAATGAGATCGAATGGGGTTAATGGTTGCGAGATTGGGTGTTTTTCATTCATTATTATGCCTGCCTTCCAACTGTTTGATAAAATGCCACAACCATTATTGTTCCTGCATGCCAACTGTTTGATAAAATGTCACAACCATCATCATGCTTGCATTCCAATTGTTTGATAAAATGACACAACCAATGCACATGCACTATTATCACTTAGAATGTTAGTGGACAAACTCATGGCCATGTATGATGTTATTTCTCCAAGGGCGATCGTGCTTAAATTAACTATCTCTAACTTGGAATATTCTGAACCTTGGGGGTGATTACTTGTTTTGCAGGACCTAATGGCAACCCAACAAAAGGCAAAACGAACTAAGGTTGCGACTACATCCTCTGCCCCACAGCACGATGCATTCATATTCAAGAACATGGCAACACAAGAATACCATGCCAAACTCCCAACAGTCCACAAGTTTGTAAGTAAAAAAAATTTTCAGTTGGAAGACGATGAATTTGTTGACATCCAGGCTATGATTGCTTCCAGAGGATGGGAGAAACTGACCACATTTGTCACCACAGCGAGCAAATCATTAGTTGTGGAATTCTACTCTAATGCCTCCGATCTAAAGTCCGACCAACCATTCCCACTTGACCAATTTGTGAGCTATGTGAGGGGAAAAAGGGTACCATTCACACCTCAAGGCATCAATGAAATCCTTGGCGTGCCAAACTATAATGATTGCCGCTTTCTAGCTATGGAAAAAAAACTTGTAAGAGCAAGCAGTCAGGAAATCCTACACACTTTATGCAGACCAGGCACAGATTGGGTACGAAATAGAGATGGCTCCGTTCGGAAATTACGCTCAGTGGACCTCACCCCGATTGCTAAAGCATGGAGTACTTTTGTCCATCATACGCTATTGCCATGTTCGAATGTGTCCGTTATAACATTTCAAAGAGCATGTCTACTACTTGCTATCTTAAAAGGTGACAGAATTAATGTGGGCATGTTAATAGCCAATGATATTCGGGGCACAACCATTCTTGATCCCCCAACAGGCTACTTCCATCACGCCTCCCTGATAGGCAAATTATGTGAATTGGTGAGAGTGATACCAAAACAAGGGGAAGAAATGTTGAAACCAGCTACTCCAATCACTGCAAGATGGATAACAAAACACTCTATGATTCCGGCAGACTACCCTGTTATCCCACCAGAAGCGATGCCAGCAGAGGAACACACTGAACCACAGGAACCACAGCACCACCCTCCACATCCAGTCTAGCTCTCTAACGAAGACAGAATCGGTAGATTGGAAACTATGATGGAACGAGTAATGATTGATCAGCGAGATAGACACGGCAGATTAGAGCTGGGGATGACCAATCTCTATCGAGCATTCGCCTCTTCTCAACAGACACCGGGAGGCATGTTTTATGCTGATCTATTTACACCTCACCAGTACACAGGCGACCAGAGCGGAATAGGAGCAGATGATCTAAACGAGGATCCTTGAATTGCTAAACTAGAGAAGTTTTCTTTCTTTTGTTTTGAATTTTTTTTTTCTTTTTCTTCTTCTTTTTTGTTTCTTTTCTTGTTCTTCTTTGTTTTAGTCGAGTCTATTTGCTTTTCTGTGTTTCTTCTTGTTTTCTTTGTTTGATGATGAAATGTTGTAATAACTTGCACTTGATCTTAAAGTTTCTGTTTGGGATTTCGAAAGTTAAACTCTATCTCTTAGATTATGTTAGTGCTCAAGTCGATAAGTCTCCCTAATGCATGCATGCTTGATTACTCAATGGTTGCAGAAGGCTAATAAGCCATCAAGTTTTTCAAAAATACAATTTTAACTTTCTGAATACATGTTTGGCATTATGTTGACTGTTCATACTCTCTCTTACTATCCTAACTGTGAGCTTTTGAGCCTAAACACTTAAATTCTTTGCTGTGTGATTATCCAGACATGTATTATCCCTTCAGAACTTGCACTAATTCTGACCTGCATCACTTGTAATTTATGCATACATTGAGGCAATTTTATTTGGTCGTTTGAGCCTTTCTAACTACCCTATAAAAATGTTATCATTTGCTAGCCCCTTCGAGCCTTGCCCCTTTGTTTCGGTTACTAGCCACATCACAAAACACAAAAAAAAAA
>JBBPBT010000556.1:395025-409978 GCA_037974875.1 Cicer bijugum | reverse complement strand
AAAAAAAAAAAAAAAAAAAAAAAAAAAAAAAAAAGGAGAACAATAAATAATATATTCTTGATTCTTTGTTCAATGTTTGAGAATCTCCATAATAAAAAGAAAAAAAAAAGGTAGAATAAATTGGAAATATATACCTAACTCCAAGCAGTAAAGCCTACTAATGTCCTACCCTTACCTAAGCCCCATTACAACCCGAAAGTCCTCTAAAAATGTATGTATCTGTTGCATAGTGATGACTAACTAGAATTTTTTCAAGCCTATGGTAGCGTGATGCATGTTCTAGGATTTGAGTGATAAATTCATAACCCTTCTAAACACTTGAGAGAATTTTGGTGAGACTGTGTGAAGAGATAGTTGAATTTGATAAATGAATGCCAATGTGTACAAATCCTGTTTTAAATTTTTAGCAACCATAGAGCATGATAGATGTTGCAGTAGCTGAAACTGAAAACTGAGTTTGATGTGATTTGAGAAATTGAGTTTAAGGTTATTTTTAACTACACCAAACATGAAATTAATTGTTGCTTGGGGACAAGCAATAGATTAAGTTTGGAGTTGTGATAACTCTTCATCATATGCATAATTTTCCACTGTTTTAGTCTTATTTATCTTCAATCAGCAGTTAAATTAAGGATTTATTTGATACATTCGGTTTATTTTTGTTCTTTGAATTTATTAATAGGTTATGCTTGTATTTCAGTGATTAAGTAGGAGTTTTTCGTAATTTTACATTGCGTTTTGTTTTTAAGTGCAGTGCTGAATTTTGGTGAAAAATCAACATGATACATGTGGAGTATTTCAGCCATATCTGGAGTTCTAGATGTCCAATTAGTGTCATTCCAAGTGCTAATGAAAGCTAAGATCCATATCTACAACTTTCATGAAGACACCAGGACCAACTTCAGACGCGAAACATCAGAAAAATGCAAAATACGTCAGACAGCAGGTGCTGCGCGCCCTGCGCGCCTGGAGCGCATTTTACAGACTTGCTACTGTTTTGTACGCGCCTGGAGCGCGCCTGGAGCGCGTGACGCGCAGCAGCAATAATAAAAACGTAATTTTTTGCTGTTTTTTGGATCTTTTTGACTCTTGGGAACTTGGGAGACTTGTGCCCTAGCATAGAAACTCAAAGACGGCCGTTTCTAACGCCATTGAAGCAGTTTTATCAAGAATCATCCATGAATCATTCTTGTAATTCTTCTTTAATCCTTATCTTTTGTATCTCTGTTATGAGTAACTAAACCCTATTTGTTAGGGATGAGTGTAACCAGATGAAACCCTTATTTTTCTGATTTGATTTCTAGTTATATGAATGAGTTTATTGAATTATTTTTCTCATCTCTGTGCTTAATGCTTTTTATTGCTTGATCAACATTAAAATGTTCTACGATTTGTATTTTGAAACGGAAGTGGACTTTACGAATGCTTGAGATGAGAAATTCATGAATTTGTAGTCTAGGGATAGATGCAGGTCATGAAACCAATTAAATTAGTTGCAAAGCAATAATTTACAAGAGAATTTTTATACGGTAATGCTTAATTCTAATCTTAAATCTACTAAGGAATTAGGGGTTACTTTGGAATTAAAGGTTTTGTCACTAAGACATTAGGGCAAGAATAATAAAGAGAATTCGGTAATAATTCAATAAAGGAATTCAGTAACTAGGATCAAATTAGACACCAAGGTTGGATTCGAAGTGAAACTCATCTCTGACTTTTTTCTCATTATAAAAGATCAATTTTATTACTGTTGTTAATTTCAAATATTATTTCAATCAACTTGGGAACCTTTTGTTTAATTTTAGTAACTAAATATAATTCAATAGTAAAACACAATCCTTGAGTTCGACACTCGGTACTACCGTTTTATTATTACTTGCAACGATTCAGTACACTTGCTGAAACGCTATCAATATGTAAAAGTATATAGTTTTGTGTTTTTGTAAATATATAAATGTAAAAAATAAGTAATTATGTCAATATCATGTACTGTTTGTAAACTGATTGTGTCAATATGTAAAGTTACAAGTTTGTTTTGAACTAATTACGGCGCTGTAAAACGTGCATACGAATGCACCTATTACAATGCTTTTTTGAAAAAGTGTTTTAAATCTAGTACAACAAGCAGCACATTTTTAGAAGGGATTTACAACGCTTTTTTATTTTAAAAAATGTTGTTGTATCTTTTTAAAGTGCTGCATAATACAACGCTTAATTTTTTGAAAAAACCCTGTAAATGGCTTAAAAAAAGCGCTATAAAATATTATTTTCGAGTAGTGGAACTTAAATTTAAACTAGCAATATCAATCACAAGGAAGAATGGTTTGAACTTTAATCCTTTTTTAAAATATTAATTTCTACTTTTAAATTTAAATTAACTCAATATCAATCTTAATTACAATTGAAAATTCAGAACATTCTGGATATGTTAAAAACGAATATAGAAAATTATTTATAGGTGATTTGTGATAGTGAGTGGGAAATAAATCAGGATAGAGATAAGAAGATCACATAGTAATGTATCTTGTTTCATCCAAGGTAGACTACGTCTGTAACATCCCGCTTTATCGAGATATTAACTAACAAAATTTCAAACGTAAAATTATAAATTAATTTTTATTTATTTATGATTATCTTAAATACTCAGTTACTTTAAAATCATTTAATAACTATTTTATTTATATTTCAAAAAATAATGAATCAGAGTATTTTCAATTGCTAAAAGTAAATTTAATATGTTAAATAAAAGAAACTCCTAGAGTCCAAACTCTCAACGTTTTACTACCCAAATATAAATCATAGTTGGTCATAAATTTTGGACTTCTAGAAAACTCACCCAACAAGTCTACCGCAGCACAAAAGTATCTCAGAGTCTCCAACTGCTTGCTATTGTACTTTTTCGCATTTTTCCTATTAGATTGACTATGATATTATTCGCTCAAATAATATTATGTGTGACGTCCTATCAAATGTAAGGGTCATCTCCAAATAACAAACACATAGCAAATATGCATACATATATAGTTGTTATTGCAAAAATATAAATAAATCATATATTTTATTTAACATTTAAAAATCACAACACACCAAAAATACAAATCAACTAAAATGCACAATCTATTTGTTAGACTATAAATCAATGCATGATTTCGGAATATCACCTCTCCAGCAAGGGCTTTGTGGGTTCTTTCAAGCAACACCACTAACTCAAAATCCTCGCAAGGATTTGTTGGCTCCAACCAATTATAGACTCACCACACAACTTTGGGCTCCAACCAATTATGGACGCACCACACAACTATGAATGCATGAACGTAGACACTTTTGTTAGTAACAATATCACTCAACCAGAGCGTTCAAAATCGTTCAACCTTGTTCTAAACCAACCCATTCTAGACACAAAGTAATCACCTTGAATAACCACAACATGTCAAGCACAACCATTATAACAACGTATCATATAACATATATTTTTCACAATTTGAGCATGTTAAACACATCCATTATTAATATTAATTTTAAAGATAACACACAAACGAAACCAATACACAACATCACAGTACATTTATATCACTTATAATTCAAGTAGAAAAGCGGATGGAGTGATGTTCTTACCGTTACCAAAGTTGTTTCTAGAATTATGCTTCACAAACTATTGTCTCACTCGTTTCACACCTGTTTTTGTGCGAGCGCGGTTTCTCCCTCGCTCAATGCCATTTCACCGATCCGACCGTTAAAAATGAAGACCTAAGTATTGCGAACCTGATGTCCAAAAGCATCCCGATCCAACGGTTAACCAATGTGCAATCAATGTTTTTCTGAGGCTGATTTAACAAAATCGGGAATAGGGTTACTCCTCTATTTTCTCTTTTGGTGATTGTCTTTTCTATCAAAATAGTTTCTCTCTTTTTCTCTCCTAACCCTTTTTTTCCCTAGATCATTCGCATAGCGTTTTTTGAATGGAAGATGTCAGTTTTTGTTTTATTCCTTTTTATCATTAGAAATGGGTAGCGTGTGGTATTAAATGGGAAAAGTGATAATAAGTGGGAAAAGTGGAGAACGTTAAACCAGTAGTGGAGAACGTTAAGCCAGGAGTGGAGAAGGTTAAGCCGAAAGTGGGGAACGTTAAGCCGAAAATGGAGAACGACCGAAGCCGTGAAATTTATTTTTAACGGTTGCCGAATGATGCTTTTATTATTAATATTATTATTATTATTATTATTATTATTACCAAAAATTAAAATAATACCACCCACAATTATTTCTACTCTGAATAAGATAAAATATAAAAATAAATTAAAATGACTAGGTGTTACATTCCACATACCTTAAATAGTTTCTTCTTTGAAACTAATGCTAATGAATAAGAATGCGGGTCTTACATTCTATCAACCTAAAAATAGTTTTGTCCTCGAAACTGGCACTAAAGAGTTCATAGATATAACACACTTATCTCATCTGTCGATAAGAACTTATTTATTATGTTGCAATTATTTCAAAATTAATCAAGCCTAACATCCTCAACGTTATTCTACAAATTTACAACTCTAAAATCACATTCACTAAGTCTGATATTACTATAATCCTACCAAGAAAGCTTTAAGTCCTCTACAGACCGAAACCTACACCACACAAGATTTTATTTATAATCATAATCTCAATACATGTTAGAGAGTCAAACATTTGTGACAATTTTCCACGAATATACCAAACTTGTCATCGCTCTCAACCCACTATAAAGTGCTCTTACTTTTAATGTTCAATCTTTTGGATCCAATACTCTAATTAAATTTAACTTGAATTATTCCTACAAGATTTTTTTTCATCGTTGCTCTTATGGCTAAAAATCTAATCCATATGATTTACTACTTAAATTCTCACTCCTTTATGGTTTAGTATCACTTACTCGTCAACTACAACTCACAACTCATAAACACAAATCATCTATTTAATTCAAAAATTTAATTCTTAACACACCATTTAAGATGGTCGTCTCTAATATACTCTTAAACCTCAACATCTTTAATTCACCACAACCTCAGTCAAACAACACAATTTTTTCCATTCACCCAATAATAACCAATAATTAATATCACCTACATTGAGATCTATGATCAAGCCTACGATTGATCGCTTTAAATCATTCTCATTCATTTAATGTATGGTAACGTCAAACATAAAAGTTGAAACTTATGTTATCGTATCCTACAAGTATTCATGAGCTTCACAATTTGAATGTTTGATTATAAAATACATATTTTTACTCAATAGAATACTCTTAAGCGATTAACAAGTTCATACTTACTCAATCATGTAAGTAGTAATACCTTTACATCAACCCAAACTGCTTAATAGTATCATAACTTTTTAATCTCATAAATGTGACTATCATAAAATTCAAAGCTAATGTTCTACATGTCGAATTGAACACGACTCAATCATTTATTTTGTTCCCTCGATAATTTCTTCTCCTAAAGTTTTGAGCCATTAACTAACATACAATATTAATTGAAACCTTTATATTACAACCCCTACAAGATCCACTAAGTTTCAACCACGCTTCCATCGCGCCACTCTAATAAATCGATTAAGAACAAGATTTGGGTTCTTGTGCAATATGCACACAATGTTTAGGTGAAGAAACATTTTGATCAAGACTCAAGTGGTGCATAAACTTACACACCATCTCTTGAGGAGTTCCAAGACATATGACCAACACTAACAAGACTAAAAACTATCTCACTAACCCGTAGTTCAAACTAGATCGAATTGCTCTTATACAACTTGTAACATCCTGCTTTTTCGAGACATTAACTAACGAAATTCCAAACGTAAAATTACAAATTCATTTATATTTATTTATGATTATCATAAATACTCATTTACTTTAAAATCATTTAATAACTATTTTATTTATGTTTCAAAAAATAATGAATCAGAGTATTTGCAATTACTAAAAGTAAATTTAATACGTTAAACAAAAGAAACTCCTAGAGTCAAAACTCTCGACGTTTTACTACCCAAACATAAATCCTAGTTGGTCATAAACTTTGGGCTTCTGGAAAACTCACCCAACAAGTCTACCCCGGCACAAAAGTGTCTTGAAGCCTCCAACTGCATGCTATTGTACTTTCTTGCATTTCTCTTATTAGATTGACTGTGATATTATTCGCTAAAATAATATTATATGTGACATCCTGTCAAATGTAACACATAGCAAATATGCATACATATATAGTTGTTATAGCAAAAATATAAATAAATCATATATTTCATTTAATAGTTAAAAATCACAACGCACCCAAAATATAAATCAACCAAAATGTACAATCTATTTGTTAGATTATATGTCAATGCATGATTCCGGAATATCACCTCCCCCGCAAGGGCTTTGTGGGTCCTTCCAAGCAACACCACTAACTCAAAATCTCCACAAAGATTTGTTGGTTCCAACCAATTATGGACTCACCACACAACTTTGGGCTCCGACCATTATGGACGAACCACACAACTATGAATGCATGACTGTAGACACTTTTGTTAGTAACAATATCACTCAACTAGAGCGTCCAAAATCATTCAACCTTGCTATAAACCAACCTAATTTAGACACAAAGTAATCACCTTGAATAACCACAACATGTCAAGCACAACCATTATAACAACGTATCATATAACATATATTTTCCACAATTGAGCATGTTAAACACATTCATTATTAATATTCATTTTAAAGATAACACACAAACAAAACCATTACACAACATCACAGTACATTTATATCACTTATAATTCAAGTAGAAAAGTGGATGGAGTGATGTCTTTACCGTTACCAAAGTTGTTTCTAGAATTATGATTCACAAACTCTTGTCTCACTCGTTTCACATCTGTTGTTGTGCGAGTGCGGTTTCTCCCTCTCTTAATGTCATTTCGCCGATCCGACCGTTGAAAACGAAGACCTAAATGTTGTGAACCTGATGTCCAAAAGTATTCCGATCCAACGGCTAACGAATGTACAATAAATGTTTTTCTGAGACTGATTTAACAAAATCGGGAATAGGGTTACTCCTTTGTTTTCTCTTTTGGTAGTTATCTTTTCTATCAAAATAGTTTCTCTCTTTTTCTCTCATAAGCCTTTTTTTCCCTAGATCATTCGCAATGTGTTTTTTGAATTGAAGATGTCAGTTTTTGTTTTATTCCTTTTTATTATTAGAAGTGGGTAGCGTGTGATATTAAATGGGGAAAGTGATAATAAGTGGGGAAAGTGGAGAACGTTAAACCAGTAGTGGAGAACATTAAGTCAGGAGTGGGGAAGGTTAAGCCGAAAGTGGGGAACATTAAGCCGAAAATGGAGAACGACCTAAGCCATGAAATTTATTTTTAACGGTTGTCGAATGATGCTTTTATTATTATTATTATTATTAATATGATTATCAAAAATTAAAATAATATCATCAACAATTATTTCTACTCCTAATAAGATAAAATAAAAAAACAAAATAAAATGACTAGGTGTTACATTCCACATACCTTAAATAGTGACCCTAATGAATAAGACACAAAAATTGTAATGTCTAAATAATTTTGAGGATAACTCACATATTCTAGTAAATAACTTATCATTTGCTATTTGATAAATTTCCTTGAGTGTCTAGACAATTACGGTTGGTATTTATATTCAAAAATATGATATGTTCCAAATGGATGAAGTTGAAACTATTGAGGTAAGGTTTGAAAAGAATACAAAACTTAACAAATACTTTTAAGAGTCCTTTGAAAGACGTATACTAAAAAGGATCACAAAATAATGTAAAACAAAGGCTTTTAATAGAATAAACAAGACAAAACTGACATTTGAAAAACTATCATTTTAAAGAAAATATTATTTGTCAATCAGGAAATAAAGTAAGAACTAGTTCCTCATTTATAGAAAAATTAAATGTTGCTCTTTTAGGATTCAAGCCATACAAGAAGAGCTAAACTAATTTACAAGAAAAACATATTAAGTTGTTTTAATAGATTAAGAAGAAAAACACTTTCAAATTGTAATAGTTTCATTGTTTAGAAGTTCTAAAGTATATGTTGAGTGACAATTAGGAAATACTCACAACGATGACTAGTGAAAAAAATCTTTTTAGAAGAGAAGAGACGGAATGTAACTCTTAGGTTTATAGTGAACTAGTTTAAACATTCATGAGCATTTGCTTTTTTCTTTAGCTTCATATTACTATTTCCATATTTTGCATTTGGTCAATTACTAGCATATTCTTTCAGCAAATATTTTTGTTAAAGGTTTTCAAATTATTCTTTTATGCAAAGGAGTTGTTTATCACTTAATTTTTTTGAAAATAATATTTTAAAATTATGTAAAGATAAATTTTTAAACTACAACTATGTTGTTGTAATCGTTAGAGTCAAATTGATAATGAGATTACAAAATAATTCAAATTGGTCAAATCAATTAAATTTTTAGTGTAAAAAGATCAAGTTTAATATTTCAACTTATGAGTGCAAGAAGGAGGTTTGTTGCACAAGGAGATTAAATTTTTATGATAAGAAAATGTTGACAAACAAGGAAAAAGGTTGTTGCATAAAATTAGGATCTTCTTCTTATAAGGAGGAGAAATCATAAACAAAATAGAGAAGTTGCTCACTAGAACCATAATCAGAGGAGTAGAAAAAGTTAGAGAGATAAAATAAGGAGAAACACTTTAGAAACTTATAAATGCTTGGAGATGGAGTAAAGTGTCTCAAATTTTGGAACAAAAAATCATATTCTTTAGGATTTTATTTCTTTTCCTTAATTGATGAACACTTCTATTATTTTCTTTTTATTTTTCTATATGTCAATAAGTTTCAGGGTTTTGGTCAATCTTGTGATTAAGATACCTTTTTATTGTATCTTAGTTTTAAATTCCAATTTTATTTTAAATTTTTGTTGTTTATCTTAATTAAATTTTTTTATTGTTTTATTTACATGTTTGATATGACCGACCATTGCATGCCTTAATCAATCAATTGACTAGTGATCAACTACAATTAATTAGTAGATATATATGATAATTGAGATTAGGATTCTTGTATGATGAAACATATATACTAATATTTCAATCACTCAACTTTTTAGTTCTTTATGTTTTCTCTTGGTTATATTTTGTGTATGATCAATCAAAGAATTAATTTAAGAAAAAGAATATTACATTGAATGACGAATCTTTGTTAATAGTTTTAAAGATGGATTCATAATTGAGAAAATAAATAAGAATTCATATAAATTAGGACTTGAGGTATTTATATTACAAGTGAAACTATGACCATAAGTTTACTTTCCATTAATTCAAAGTTGCGTTGTTATATACTCTCGTTATAACTTTTATGCTATCTTTATATTTTTGTTATCACGAATCTACAACAATTTTCATTAGTCTAAATAATATAAAATCTTAATTAATTTGGTAATTGTTAAATTAATCTCTATGAATATGATAGTCTTATATACTACTACTTGGCAAACTCGTACACTTTCGGATTTTGCGCAACATGGTGGGTCAATGCAATACACATCTATCTTACCTGTGATATGATTTGATATCTCATATTTATGACATATGAGATAAGGTTATTAGCTCACACCCATAATAGTCTAGATTGTTTTATTGTTACCCTTTATAAATTTACTTGGCCGCAAACATTTAAGAGTAACGTTCTATAGTATCTCAGAGTCAAGGCATCCACTCAACGGAAAAATCGAATTTACTATGTTACATTGAAACAAAAATAATAAAAACAAAAATGTCTCGTATTATAAATAAATAGCACAATACAAGTTCTAAGCTCAAATGGAAAACATTAGCCTCTAGGACTTATACCAACAGAGGATACATAGTACTATTCCACCATACCAGTGAACGAACGATCAATCAATTATGGGGTCATGTTCTCATAGACTCACTCAACAGATCCCGAGACTTATACAAGTAGCCGTTAGGATTAAACTATGGTTGCATAGTTGCTCCCGACATTGAGGAATTAACCCAAGTCACTTAGGAATTCTCCCTTATAGTACCATCAAAGTATGATCTCCCCTTACAAACTCAATTGTGATCCCCCATTGTCAAACTCATTCCGTCGTATTTTCAAAACACAAGATCACATATCCTCATATCGCTAATATCATGTATGCACATGTGGTATAACACTCACAATTACCTTCCTCTCCTTATTGTTCTAAGTCATTTATACAAAGGGAACCATCATTAGTATGGTTAGGTATAACACATGTTCACATATCTCATAACACAACTTCACAATTAAACACAACAATTTACATCACAACAACAAGATCATAGTCTCATTTATTAGATACAATTTAACACAATTACTATCATGTAACATAATTAAAATAAAACAAAAAGAAACATCATCAACTCAATTAAGCATATACCATCCATCATATCATTTCATTATAAATATCCAAGAGACATTCGTAATACAATTATCAGCCTCAATAGGGCATTGCCATTAGCCTGTCCAAACGATTAGGAAATGAGACATTTCCTTTCGTTTTATCCTATTTGTATATATGATTACATTGTATTATTTTTTTTTCCTAAACAACTAAGAAAAATAAGAATATATATGAATCAGAATGAAAAGGGATGGGCTTCAATATGCAAAAAAAGAATATCGATCAACTTAATACATTGTAAAACAAAAGAACAAATTTTGAATGGTTGGATAGAGAGTTTATGAATCAATCAAAAGGTATGCATGACAACGAATCAAAATGAGACTAACAAACGGTAGAAAACTCCCCACATATTGGTATCAAAATGAAGGCTAAGTATAGTACTGTGAGAAGGTATGAGTATTTGGGAGCTAAAATTCATACCTTTTATTTGTAGAGTCATAATTATATTATCTTAGCAGAGCAATATGACCATGTCGCACTGCAAGACATGCATTAAACATATCATTAGTTGTCACTTTCATACACTAAGAGTATAAATTCACATGAAAAAAATGAAGTTTTAAATAGAGATTTTGTAATTGTGTCACATAAGTGACACATGATCCTTGTTTTGCACGGTGAAACTAGAATTACAAAATAAAAAATTTCGTTAAGCGGCAAATGATGCATGTCCCTTTCACACAATGAAAATGAGAAAAATAGGTTGACTTAGTTTCCTTTATAATTAAATTATTTTAATTTATCTATTGATAACACATCACAATCATCACAATGAAGAATAGAATAGAGAAAAATGTAAGTGTAAGGTGTCTCTTAGTTAGTTTAGACTAGTGTTGACTAGTATTTTGTGTGATGTCAACTTACTTTGTCTAAATTATGTATGTGTGTGATTTATTGATTCTAATTCTCTAAATCTTTCATAGACTACTTGATCAAAAAAGAAATCATAAAAAAAAATGTTTTATCATGCATAAGTATTGTTATATGTTATTTTAGCATGCACTCACTTTCTAGCATGATCACATTGTCATGGTTTAAAACACTTCAAAAATATCTTCTACGTGACTTTTAACTTTGTAAATCGACTTACCAACTTGTGAAATGCTTGATTTGACTTCCATCTACAGAGAGATTTTATCAACATTGACTCGTTATACCATTGATTGGTTTTTGGTGTTTGTATTGTGGAAAAATGTGAGAATTATTCTTGATATATTATGCAAAATGTATCTTTAAGAATAACGAACAAAATATGACTTGTTTTTTTACTAAAAATGACATTCATTCAAATTGGTATCATACATCGAGAATAATACAATTTCAACCATAAAGGATAAATCTATGAACATAATCACAACACTTAGGTTAATAGCATGAAAAGACAAAATGTTTATAAATGTGACAAATTTAAAGTGTTCGGGATACCCATACATCAAGATTTGTATCGCTGAAGACGTCAAAGTTATTGGTTGAATATATACTAGATCAAGTTAATATGTCAATTTGAATCAAGCAAACACCGCAACATAACAGAAAATCAAAACAATATCACACCAAGACAATGAACAAAAATTCATTGCATTAAAATGATAAAATCACATAAAAACATAGAAGAAAACTAAATCTATATTAAAATTATTTATTTAAATTAAAAATAAAAAATAAAAAAGAAATTCATATAAGTGATTTCAAGGCAAAAATTATTCCTCTAACAATTTACAATACTTTATTTAATGACATCTAGTCTAAAATATATTTAAATCTATAAATCTCTTAAAAAAAATAAAGATATTTAGACATATCATTTTTATTTATTATAAGTGATAAATCCTCAAAGAATTTACCCTGATTTGTTAATTTTGTCTACGCCGTGATCTTTGACATTTGCACCAAAATTTCAATTTAAAAATATGATTTAAATACGCAACAAGCAAGGGAGTCACATTTTCAAAAGAGTTATAGTGAAAAGAGATGCAATCCGACCACAAACATTGCACTTGAAACATAAAATTATTAATGCCAAAGCTTAAAACATGGCATTTGCAACACATGTCTGCGTCAAGCTGGAACGTGAATATTTTTGTGTACAAGTCGATTCAGCCCACAAAACACAATCTCGTTTCTTTGTTAGCTTCCAAGAAACCAATCGGGAATTTACTTGTCACTAATCAATACTCTCTCTTCCCTTAAAATAATCAATCAATATTTTTAAATTTTATTTTGCACTATACATTTATAATTCTACACCATATTCTATACAAAATTTTTATTTTCTTTAAAAAAATAATATTTTTTATTCCATTAAACTCAAATTAAGTTTTAAAAAATTTTAAATAAATTATAAAACATAAATATGTTTCAGAAATTTCAAATTGTGTATAGAAAAAAAAAATTCCAAAATTTTCAGAACATAACTGTATTTTTTAAATTTTGAAATTTGTGTTACTGAAAATTTGAAAGAAAAAAATTCCAAAACACAATTTTTTTTTTAAAGAAACTCACTGGTTTTAAGTTTTCTGAACATTTTTGTGTTACGAAAATTTTTTCAAATTTTTTAAAACACAATTCTATTTGAAAAATATGAAATTTAAGTTTTTTTTTTAAAAAAAACAAAAATTGAATTTCTATTAAATTTTGAGATGCAAATATAATTAAATGAGTATATAGTAATCATATTTCAAATGCGTCAGTCACTTAACATGGATACATCCAGTGGCAGAGCTTGACCGAAAAGTCTGGGGTGGCCGACATAAAAATATAATATATATATATATATATATATATATATATATATATAAATTAAATATATAAATAATATTATATAGCAAATAATTAAGTTGTAATAAACACAAAATAAAGTATCAAATAATTTAACTATATGACTTAAAAATACCTTAAAGTAATGCTCTACGCTCTTTAATTAACTTGAAATCATCAATAATAGACTCAGAACTGATACTTGCAGCAATTTCTCTTTCTATGTAAACTGCCATGCTATCTGCCAAAAAGTCGTCTTCCATCTTATTTCTTAACCTTGATTTAATAATTTTCATTGCTGAAAAAGATCTTTCAGTTGTGGCAGTAGAAACCGGAAGAGTCATGATAAGACGAAGTAATCTATCAATCAAGTAGAAATTTTGCGTCTTTTCAGTTGCAACCAAACATGAGCACAATTCTTGGATAGTTGATAAATTCTTCAAATTTAAATCTTGACGAGCATCAACCAAGAAATGTTGGAGTTGAAATTTCAAATTAATCTTCTCTTGCATGTTGAAATCTACAGGGTAATATTTTTCAACTAGAGTGCAAATTTTTTCAATGTTAAAAGCTTTATAATTATCCTTAGGAGTCAAAGCACAACTTAGAGTTAACAAATCCATTGCTTGCTCACTAAATCTGTTATTCAACTCTTCTAATTGTTGATCAATGGAAGTAAAAAATATTTCAACTCTAAAATAATGTTCTATTGTAACCTGACTTTGTTGAAGACGAGAGCGTCCAAATTTTCAATCTCACAAATTTTCCTCTTGAAAAAAGAATCAATTCTTCATCTCTTTCAATCTCACAAATTTTCCTCTTTCAATCTCACAAATTTTCCTCTTGAAAAAAGAATCAATTCTTTTACTTTTCTTCATTCTCACAAACTTATCTAAATCAATCAATATAATAAACATAAAACATCTTATATTCAACAAAAAAAAATAACTAAAACACTTTTATGGACAAAAATACTCAAACAAAAATGCAACAAAACTCAAACATGTTATATGCAACAAAAAAACTCAAACACTTTATTGAGAGATATATCATACATCTCTCAATAATATTTATTTGTTATTTATGAAAATATAATATCTTTTGTTAGACTTAAAATGTGTTGGTTAAAAGTCAATACTCTCTTTGTCTATTAAACTAGTGCGAGGCCTGTGCAGAACGCGGAAAAATATTTGCTCATAAAAATTTTTACTTAAGATCTAAATTTTAATAATATTTGTAAAAGAAATATACTATAAAAAGGTTTAACGCAAAAAATAAAAATAGCTTATAAATAAATGTTATCTTCATATATGATGTGAATTTAAAGATATAATGTTGAATCTGTAACTTTGTGAAAGAAAAAAAAATGCGACAATTAATTCAATAAGAAAGAGGAGACTCGTGTATTACAAAGAAAAATAATTTAATATAATCATTTGTTATTATTTAAAGAGAATACTCTTATCCTGTTCAATAATTGAAAACATCAGAAAGTATAAATTAGGTATTTTTTTTACTCAAAAAATGATAGTGAAGAAACAGAAAAGTTCATTTTTCAAAATAATGTAATAAATAATATTTGAAAGAAAAAGTGCAATTAAAGGAATTGAAATAGTCACAATATACATTAATGCTTATTTGTAGATGTGGGGGAGTTAAAGAGTTGTAATAAAGGTTCTGCAATTACCTACAATATTAACATTTATTAATAAACTAAACTAACAT
>JBBPBT010000556.1:372411-389837 GCA_037974875.1 Cicer bijugum | reverse complement strand
TTTATCAAGAAATTTCTTACATATATTTTTCTCAAAAATAAATATAAAATCTTTTGTTGAAAAAGATTGATATCTTCTTTGTCGAAATAATTTTTAAGTTTTTTTTGAAAAAAATTAGTTTAAAATTAATTTTAACTAATTTAAAATATTAAAATATTTTACATTTATAAATCAATTTCAAATTTATTCATAATTACATTGAATTTGTTTTGAATTTATTTTAAAAAATAAATTCAGTTTTTATACCACAGACGTCTCTCTTATCCATTTTATAACAACAAGTATCAATATAATAAAAATATTATATTTTATATCAATAATGATAAAAAAAAATAGAGCAATAATTAGACAGTTTTAGTTTTCACAAAGACATAGGATTCTTGAAACTTGAAATAGAGTAAAATGGAGGAAAAATAACGCACAGTAACTCACACGGACTGTGTCACACACATTCACAGGTCCACTGACCCCAAAAGATTCCAGTAACTTACTGTCCACTTTTGTCATACGTGTGGGCATCTACCCTTACTTTTAGATCTGTACATGTCCTTTCTTGTCATCATGAAAGAGAAACTAAAGGCTGGCTTCACCCAAATTTATGATTATCTTATAAAATCTAAATCTATGGCATCACTCACATGGGTTCGTAGGACCCATACCCAAACACAACCTGGCATTTTTATAAATATCTATGGCCCACATGCATTGTCAGCATTCCCATGTGATGTTGTGCTTTGTGGACCCCTCTCCTTCTTTCCTCTCCAATAATGGCAAAATATATACATACCCCACCAAAATTTTATACAAAATTCAAAGGGAAAATAATTGTAGGAACAAACAAAGAGACAAATTCTCCTTTAAAATAAAAAAACTCATATATAGTAGGAGGCAAATAGACCAATTTTTTAAGTCTAAAAAAAAACTCACTTTTGATTCTTCTTTTCTAAATCTTCTCACTTTTCTTTCTAGTAACATAAGGGGTTGAGCTTGATAACTGTTTATAACAATTATTAAATACAAAGCTTAAAAACTGCAACATATTAATAACATTAACTTTAACTCAGCTAAAATTAACAATTATACATTCCATCTTCCCTCTTGAATCAGCTAGCATTGCAGTTAACATCTCTTCATTTACTTTTTTACCCTTTCATCGGTGCATTTTTTTTTTCTCTAGGTAATAATGCTCCAGCTGTACAAAGGACTTGAATTATCATACCTATGTTAATATTACAACATAGGACTATTGACTCTGATTCTTGTGTTATTTAATTTTTTTTTTAACTGTGGTTCAGCTACTACATGAGAGAAAGAAAATGGTACAATAATGCTCTCTAACAAAAGAAAAGGGAATTGGAGTGCCCCACTTCATTTACTGAAACTGCTTTTTTTACGTATTGAATTTTGTATGGTAGTAAGTAGTATAGTATTGATGATTGATGGTGATGGTGTTGGCATCTTTGTTGCTGGTGATTCTCTACAGATTTTTTTGTTGGATGGATGTCAAGGTTTTCTTTCATCATCTTAACTTCATTTTTTTTTCCTGTAAAAATTGTACACAAAAACAATACAAAACCAATTTCCAAATTTAATAAAACTAAACAACAAACCGACCCAACTTGGTGACACTATGCAATATTAGACTAATTAACAGAACAGAAAATCATTTAAATATATCACTCTCCTACTATATTCCTAAAATATATAAAAATAATAAGTATTTGAAAAGCTGTGTCATTAGTTCCTAAAGTATATGAAAAAAAATTTGGTTTGTCCTTAGCAAACTAACATCATGTACTAAAATGGATCTGGATTTGGTGCATTCAGTTATACATCTGGCCCCAATCAAGATTGGAAAGTTAAAATTTTAAACTCAAAATTTAAATTTAAATAAAATTTTAGTTCAGATGTGCTCAATGTAGTGCAATCAACTGCATTGAATCCAAATCCGACTAACATAAAGTTCCAAAGTAACATAAGTTTACCTGAACATGAGGAAAACTATATGCCAATCGGTCCACCGGTGCCGGCAAACATCCCAATAGTTCCATGGCCAGAGGAGAACCTAAGTTCAAATTCCAAACCAAGATCATCAAAAGTCCAACAAGACTTTATGGATGGTGAAATTCAAGGAGAATAATGAAAGATGAAATGTGATGCCAGTACCTTGGTAATTGGCAGTTATAGGATTTAAAAGATCCCATATCAAGAGCAGATGCTGATGTTGGAAGTAATTTACTAGTGCCAAATTTAGAGTTAGCAGATGCATCTGAATCAATGGCCTCATAAGGTCCATTAGAGAAGGGAGCCATTAAGTCTCCAGCAGCTTTTGTAGGAGAAGCAAAAGGGCTATCAGGAAGATTATGCTCCAAACTGCATTTATTAATATAATATTTCAATACAAAGCCTCTTTAAATGGAAATCAAATTGAGGAAAAATTGGTAAAAAAAAACATGAATAAATGCATAACTTTTGTTTTTGGCATGGACTAAAGAAAGGAATTTGATGCAAAAAAGGTACTTACTATTTTGGTACCCTTTTAGAAATTTTACTTAATCTAAATAAGAACAAGTTCTATACCATTCTTGTAAATCAATCTCTTCATCATGACTTGAGTTTTGCTTGCCATTTCCTTCACTATATCCATTTTCACCATTGACCACAATTTCCTTACCAGAAGAAACGTTGACTGACTGTTGACTAACAGAAATTGAGGCAGTACTAGAACCATTATCTGGAACAAAAAATAGTATAAATCTCAATCAACTCATGACAGTTCAGTTCAAAAGAAATTACAATGTAAAATAGACAAAACCTTCTGAGGTCTCTGAGTTTCTGTGAAAAGAAGGAAGAACAAGGTTTTGATTGAACATATTAGGAGAGTGAGTAGGAGAGGGAATTGGACTTCCGGCGGATAGTGCACGTTGGTGTTGCTGCTTCTTGATGTCAAGAAGTTGCAAACTCATTAACCTCCTACTTTGAAGTTCAAGAGCTTGTTGTAGATCAGCTTGTTCTTCTAGCTTCCTTCTCCACAACATGTCTTGAGTATTATAGAACATTCTTCCACCTATAAAAAACATGACAAAGAAAAGACACCCCACATGTTAAGACTATAACACAATCTTTAAAGACAAATGTAAAATGGAAGGTTAATTAGTTGATGCATTAACATACCAAGTTGAAGATCATATTGGTCTCTAGCATCAAGTCCAGTAGGAGTGCCACAAGGTGAAAAGTCTCTATCAACCTGCTGTTGCATCTGCTTCCTGCAAATCACAAGAATCATGAGCTATGAAGTATGAAACATGAATACTGACACAGACGTCAAACACGACACTGACAGATTGACAATGGTAATAATTTAAGAAAATGAATTAATTGAGTGTGTCAGTGTCGGACACTAAAACACGCATTTGATCAAAAGTGTCGTTGATACATAGATCACGACCACAGTTCAAATCATGTTGGTTACTATAATAACAAAGAAAAAGACTAATAAGAGCAAGGTGCTTATACTTGTCTGGAATTTTTCCCTTCTCCTTATACGGCTTAACAAGTACTCGAGCATCACATACAAAATGAGGGTTTCCTTTTGATAAAATCAACTTCACTGTCTCTGGATAAACAAAAGTAACAAAGCCAAACATACGCTTCTGCTGATATGGAATCCTCACATCTTGAACAGGACCATAAATGCTTCAACAAAAGTAAAAATAAAAAAAGTTAATATTATTTTTGGATTTGCCAAAACAATGCAGTATTCAACAACCTGAGTTGAAAAACTAAAACCTGAAGTAATTGGAAACATCTTCCTCTCTAAATGTACTATCAGCTGGAAAAGTCAAGTAAATCTGTCTTGAAGCAGGGTTAATCATTCCAGTAGGACTATTCAAAGAAAAATCATTTCGTTCAAGCCTTGATCTTCCAAATTTGTGCAAGTCCTCACTCATCATGAGTGCTGCAGCTGCTGCCCTGTAATTATATCATCAATCATTATCAAAATTTTGAACTAAATACATCAATTTTTGTTAACTCAACTGTCTCAATGACCACAGGAAGTACTATATGTTCCCTCTGACCATAAAATATAAGAAAAAAAGTACATATATCTGAACTAAAATATAAACAAGATACATGAACTTTTTTGCTTATAGTTAAGTTCAAATGGGGTATATAACTTTAGTGTACCTTTGAGTATCATTTTGTTGCTGCTGTAAGAGAAAATTCATGCACTTTGGTGAGTAAGGGAAAGAGTTAGAGGCCATGAGTTGAGAGGCAGCAGCCAATCTTTGTTGTTTAGATCTAAAGAGTTGGTCATGACAGCTGTCCATAATCCCAATCTTGTTAGGAGACCCAACAATTGAACCTGCATCAGCTTCTCCTCCATGAAGGAACCTACAACTAGTACCATTTTTACAGTACCCTCTAGCAAAATAAAGACAAGGTTTCCAACCCAACCCAGAATTAGGATCCTCAGAAGCTAAACAAGCATCATTAACAGAACAACTCCTTCTATGAAGAGACCCTCCATAGCCATAAGAAGGAGAAAAGAGAGTAGAGTCACCACAAGGTGTTGGACTTGAAGACATATCTGAATGAGTGTAAAAAAGTTCAGAACTATCATTCAAGAAAGAAAGCTGGTCTTGTAGTTGAAAATCATCAATTGGATCTGAGACTCCATTTGAGTAAAAAGGGTCATCATGGTTTTGAAACTCAGACATAGTAGCCCAAGAAGATGAAGGGTTAGGAATGGTTAAAGAAGGAGGAAGGTTGAAACCATTACTAAGCCTTGAAGAAGTTGTTGTTGTTGTTGTTGAGTTTTGTCTTGAAAGAAAAGGTGATGGAGATGGAGGAGTTGAAGAAGGTGTTGTTGGAGAGTTATTATTAGAAGGTTGTGGTAACATTAATCCTAACTCTTTTCTAGCTTTGAAAATCACTGAATGAACAAGTGATTCAGGACCAAATGCTAATCTAATCATTTCTTTTTCACCATGGTCTTGAATCAAAAGTACACCCATGATTTTTGAAGCATTTTCAGGGTCCATGTTTTGGATCCTTGAAAATACAATTCTAGTAGCTTCATAACCATCCATGACTTCAAAAAAAAAGTTCCAATTTTTGTTGGGATGAGTGTGTAATTTTATGTTTTTTTGGCAAAGTTTCACACTACTATTACAAGTAAAGTTTCTTTCTCAACCACATATAAGTTCTCTCTCTCTCTACCTACCAAGTTGAGATGAATATGTTTCTTTCATTCACTCACATATTCCTGCAAAAGCATAACAAGAAAAAAGCAAGTTAAAGAAGAAAAAGGAGAAGAGGAAGTAAGAAAAGTGAAGTGTTAAAAGTAGTATTCTCGTGTGGTTGATTAATAGGAGACTAATGAGAAAGGAAGATGCATATAATTAGTTACCTTTGATAAAAGGAAAGAGAGAGAAAAAAAGAGAGAGACATAATAATAAGATGGTGGTTGAATATCTCTATAAAAGAAGCAATGAGTGCAAAAGTTTGCACAAACAACAAAAAAGGAAAGGAAAAAAAAAAAAAAAAAAAAAACAAGAATTATTATCTACCATATTTCTAAATCTCATTTGTTTTTTGTAAATAAAATTTAAAATCTAGTAATAAGTGTGAGAAGAAGGGTGCAGGCTTACACATGAAAGGATAAACTCTCTTTCTATGTTGCTATGTTTGAAGACAGTTTGTTTCCTCTCCGCACACAAGTTGTTGTTTGCAGATGGAAGAAGCAGGCAGGCAGAGGAGCAGAAGAACCATGAATTGCCCTCTCAATCACTGCCCTTCCATGTTGTGTGCGTTTTTATGGGAAGTGAAGTTGAGAGCTTAGCCGTTTCTATTTATCTCTCTTGGACCAATCCAATTTCTTCTTCTCTCTCCCACTCACTCAAATAATTCTCAATTATTAATAATAGTAGTAGTTGATTACTCCTTCCATTTTATTATTTATATATATACTCAATTCATTTATTATTAACAGTAATACACACTACAAAAAATTTAATTATTTAATTAAATATTTCTCTCCTTTCAAAATAGCTGATTCATGTGTAAAAAAATTGTCATTTCAACTTTCAATGATTTTTTTTAAATGTATCATTTAATTAATTTTATTAGCATCATTTTTAATATAATATTTTTATTAGACATATATGACAATGTTAATGTATTAATATACAAGAAAGATAATTTAATAAAAATAATATTTTATCTTTGTTATTTATATATTTTTTTTAATATAAATTAAATGTTGAAATAACTCAATCATTATGAGACATAAAGAGTAATTTTCATTATTCATTATATCCCATAATAAATGATTTGTTTGACTATTTCACATACACTGCAAAAAATGTATAAATCAAATAGAAGAGCATAAACGACTATTTAGTTCAACACAGACAAGGGGATGAAAAATATTTTAATAAGAGAGTGGAGATGGGATAAAATTTTAATGATTTTGTATTTAGTCTGAGAGGATATGATAAATCATTATCATCATTATATCATATAATCCTATAACTCCAACAAATAAATATTTTCCACCAAAATACCACAATGACAATTAAATAATTTTTGTTTAGTATATATGACAATTAACCAACTATATTATGGGATATCATGTCATTGTTTTACTACACAACTTTTTAACATTACTTTAAAAATAAAAGGGGTGTTTAAAAATTCAAAATTGAGTTTTGCATAATAAAAACTGCTTAATTTCATCATTAAATACATGCAACTATTGGGAAAATATAAAAAACATCTTGACCAGTAAAAAAGATAACATGTACAACTATAATCATTATTCATCTATTGAGACCATAAATTTGAAATAAGTGTTCTTTCTCAATGCAGCACAAGACTCGAGGCATAACGATACAACCATTGGAAAAATGTTACAAAAATTACAACCAATAAGAAAGACATGTGAAGTTATAATCAATATTCTTGCATTGAGACCAAAAATTTGAAATAATTCTCATTTCCAAAGCAGCGCAAGGCTTAAAGTAAACCGATGCAATCATTGGTAAAGTGTGAAAAAAGTTCTAGCCAATAAAAAAGATAGCATATGCAATCATACATATCATTCTTGCATTGAGATAACAAATTTGAAATAACCATTTTTTTTCCGAGGAAACACGAGACTTAAGACATGCAAAGTTGTGATTATAAGATTTGTCTCTAGATTGGGTATGGCCACTATTAAAGCATTGATTAGTATAAAATATGACATTTAATATATGATTTGGATATATTTCCTCAAACGTGAAATTGTTATAAAATACACTTGCCATTGTTGAGGAAAACTACACTATTATATTGTATCATAATATATTTGCGCTTTTATTTATTGGCGTTGGTTCATCTAGATATATTGTAGTTATGTTCATCTAATAATAGTTGTGTTATATCACTTATTATGAGCTCTATGTTTGTGCATTTATATTTATTTATCAAAATGATAATAGTTTAATACAAATTTTATGATGGATTGCTCTAGAGATATAATTTTTGAAATTTATAGCTATAGACTTTCCATATGTTGAACTATTGTTACAAAGTGTTCATGTATGTAAACAAGAAATATAGTAGTATAAAATCCTAGAATCCCTCAAGAGTATATTCATGGTGCTTTTTAAGAGAGTAATACATTATTCTCAAATATGCTAAAGATCCCTAACTCTTGTTGTCACTTCCCTTATTATAGGTAGATATTCCTTTGAAAATGGGCATTCCTGGTCCAGGTCCATCTAGTCCAGCCTCTTGTCCTAGTGATGTGCCACTTGCTTTTGGGATGATTGGGTGCACGTACGTGTCACTCTGTCTTAGGACTGACTGGATGCACAAACATTCCACCAGGTCACCTATAAAGGTGCACAGTCACGCTACCTTGTCATCCATATCGAGCTGAGTTGTTTGAGTTGAGTACTTGAGTGTCACATTATTCTATGCGTTGAGCTATGTCCTTCAAATTAGGGAATTGTCTTTGAACTTCCATTTCTAAAACTGTTGATAGTACTCTTTAAATGCATTAGAATAAGAAAGGAAAAGTTAACCAACATGTTTTTTATGATGTTCCACAAAATGTTCTTGTATTTCCAACTAATATAGTCTACATAACCTCATTTGAGAACAACACAACTAATAATGATTTTGAAAAGAACACATTACATATCCTTTAGTTGTGCAACCATAATTGTGATTTTGGGGTCTTTGAACAACTCAGTATTAATCCTTCTAGAAAAAACAATGGCTTAACAACCATGTTCTATAATCATTCCAGCATCGAGACAAATGGTAATTTCAGCAATAGTTGAAGTAGTGATGGGAGTCATTATTTGTATCACCGTTTTTATTACCTTGTCTTTGTGAATTGTTGCATAATGCTTAATTTCTTAACTAATTTATCATAAATTGACTTTCTTCTAAATAAAATAAATAATACCAACTTATTTTGCTGAACTCATTTATGAAGTTGAAACCATGTTCTACCATCTCGATGAAATCCACACCAAGTTCACCATTTATAATCAATTTAGAAGCAATAGCAATTGTTGTTGGAGTAGTGTGAACAAGTTTATCAACCATTTTTCGAGTTCATAAAATTTCACGAGAACAAGTTTCAGAATTTTAGGATTCAAAATCGTGTACTCAGGAAAAATGAAAGTTGTGGGTGATAGGTAAGTCAACAGGAAGTTTATCAAAAGACTCAGTTACTAAAAAAATTGTATTTAATGAAAAATAAATGAAGAACATAACCTCAAAAATGTTTTCCATTATTACAAAAAATGACGACTCAACATGTGATAAGGTGAGTCATTTCTAAATTTCAGTCACATATTACGTCATCAGATGATGCCAATGAATTAGTTAAATTTATCATAAGCAAGAAAACAAGAGATTCATGATTCTCTTAACTAGATGAAAATAATATAATTTTCTACGATATCAAAGGCAATGTTGTGATATGTTTCTCTACCAAAGGCAAAATAAAATGCAATATCATCTTATCCATCAAAAGCAAAATTATTAATTTAAAGAATTTAAAAGAACACATTGCTTGCTTTGGCCTCTAATAAAATTATTAAAATTTTGATGCTATTTTAGTTTGGAACTAGATGAAATTATTGTGCAAACATTTTGACAATTTATTTGGAGTTTTTCATTAGTGGAGAAATTTTTATCAAATACTTGATAACTCTTCATCATATGCATATTTTTTTTAGTCTTATTTATCTCTAATCATTATTTAATTTTAAAAAGTTATTTGATCTAGTTTATTGATTTTAGTTATTGGGTTTAAGAAGAAAAAAATTATGTTCTAATTTCGTTGATTAAATAGAGATTTTTCGTAGTTTTACGTTGTTTCGTTGTTTTAGTACATTGTAGATTTCTAATTTGAGTCAAACCAAGTGAAAATGAAAGCTAAGTTGCACTTTCATGAAGACACCAGAATCAAATTCGAACTCAAAAGAGCAGGAAAAGGCAGAAATATCATACAAAAGATGTTGTGAGTTGGAGCACAAATGCTTGTGTTCGGGGTGCATTTCTATAGTATTTTGACATTTCGCCTTTGCCCAATAGCGTTAGAGCTCCCCTAGCACGCACTAGGCCGTATGACACGGTGCATAATGCATATAAGCGCGTGTTTCTCACTTTCTAGATATCTTGTTTGCTATTTTGATGTTTGGAGACTAGTGTTATAGAAGAAAAACTCATAGGAGGTTGGTTCTAATACCGTCGAATGAGTTTTATCAAGAATCATCAATGAATCTTTCTTATAATTTTTCTTAAATCTCTATTTATTATATCTCTATCATGAGTAACTAAACATTTTTTGTTTGGGATGATGAAACAAGATAAAACCATTATTTTGTCTAATTTAATTTCTAATTAAATGAACGAGTTTATTGAATTATTTTTATCTTTTCTATGCTTAATGCTTCTTATTGCTTGATCAACTTTAAACTGCTTTTCGATTCGTACTTTGAAACAGAAGTGGACTTTACAAATGCTTGAGATGAGAAATTCATGATATTGTAGTATAGGGATAGATGTAGGTCATGAAACCAATGAAATTATTTGCATAGGCATTAGTTTAACAACAACAAAAAATTGTACTGTAATGCTTAATTCTAATCTTAAATCCACTAAGGAATTAGGGATTACTTTGGAATTAAAAGTTATGTTGCTAAGGAATTAGGGCAAAACTAATAAAGAGAATTTGATAATAGTTCAATATTGGATCAAATTTGAAACCAATATTGGATTCAAAGTAAAGCTCATCCCTGACATTTTTTTTATTATAAAAGTTCAATACTATTACTCTTGTTAATTTAAAAAATTATTTCAATCATTTAGAAGTTTTTTTTATTCAATTTCAGTAATCAAAATAATTCGATAGTATAATTCAATCATTGATTTCGACATTCGCTACTACTGTTTTATTATACTTGCAACAATTCAGTATATTTGCTAAAATATTATCAATATTTTGGTGGCGTTGTCGAGAATTGTCATATCATTATTGAGTTGTAATTTATTTACTTAATTAGATTTTTTTGCTTTACAATAAAATTTTTATTTCCTTTGTTTTTAACTTAGAAAAAAACTCTTATTTTTTTATTTTAATTTGCTATTTTTGTTTGTTGAGCTTGCTAATGTACTGTGCTAGTGGTTTGTTTCTTCTTTGTTTGAAATAACTATCCACTTTAGAGCATGAAAGATTGTAATAATTATGTTATACTACAATTATTAGAAGAGTATGATATTTGTATTATATATGTTGAATTATGCATAATTGAGGGACAAATCTTGAGAGATACATTTGAAAAAAATCTCCTTTAGATGCGACATCTTAGATGTGACTTTTGCAGAGAATGACATAGGAATGTACCTTGTTTTGATTACTATGTCCTTCAACTAAAAGGTGAAGAACTATTGGTCATAGAAGTCGAAGATCTATCATCGATCATATTCATTGTTCAATGTGACGAGTTTTACTTATGCATATATTGTTGAATACTTTTTGGTTGTGGAAGTCTTGATATTCTTAAAAAAAAACCTTTGTAGTGACATGTTTGACATCATTTAGATAGTTCATACTCTTTCGCATTATCCTAGTTGTGAGCTTTTGAGTCTAAACACTTTAATTATTTGTTGTGTGATTATTCAAACATGTGTTATCCTTTCAGAACTTGCACTAATTCTGACTTGCATCTCTTGTGATTTATGCATACATTGATACAATTTTGTTTGGTCGTTTACGCCTTTCTAACTAACATGTGGAAATTTTATCCTTTGGTATCCCCTTTGATCCTTTCCATTTTCTTTCGGTCATTAGCCACATTATAAGTCAAAAGTCAGATTTTAATTAAATTACCTTACTTAATGTCAGGTAGAAATTTTGTTTCGTCTCGGTAAAATTTTTAGTTTGGCTTTCTCGTAGGATAGCAACCTTTTAAGTGTGGGGTGGGCTCTCTCAAAAAAAAAAATAAAAAATCAGTTTATGTACTTTGAGTAATAACAACTTTTTGGTTCTTTTGCCAATGTTTGAGAATCTCTACATTGAAAATATAAATAAATAAATAAAGGAAGAATAATTTGAAAATGTGTACTTAACTCCATATAGTAAAACCTACTATCCCAAAATAGTCTACTGTTACCTGAGCCCCATTACAATCTGAAAGTCCTCCAAAAGTGTATGTGTTTGTTGCATTGTGATTGCTAACTATAATTTTTCAAGCTTATGATAGTGTACTACATGTTCTAAGATTTGAGAGCTAAATTCATAACTCTTACTAAACACATGAGAAGTTTTTTGATGAGAATGTGTGAAGAGAGAGTTGAACTTGATGAATGTATGCTAAATGAGTTTTTCTAAGTTTAGAAATGAGGTTTTTTTTTAGATGTAAACACACTTTGACCACAACACAATGTTAGAGAGTGAACCTCGTTACTATAAAATAGGAAAGACTAGAATTTCACCACATCACTTATTTCTTTTGTGGCTAACATTTAGTTAGGCCTTCTTTAAATTGGTGAGAAGTTTCCCATCCCTCTCGGCTTTCCAAATATGTGGCATCTCCCTCATATTCTCTTAATTTTATTTTTTCATGTTTTTCTTTGTAAGAAGATTTAGAGGAGATTCCTTGAATCATAGTTGATTGTCTTCAACTTGAGATTCTTTTGGTATTAACTTTGATATAATAAACTTTCTCTCTATTTTCCTTTCCTCTTAGGTGTGGTTCATTGGGTGGATTTTGAGTGTTCATTTTAAATTTTTGATACTCATAGTCTTTAGATGTATTATGTATGAACTCTTTTTCAAAAAAAATTTCTACTCAAATCTTTGTGTTCTAATTGTAGTGATAGTTCTTTGAAGATCAAATGATTTTTCTCAAATATGTATATGTTCGGCCGAGTGTGTGTATGTGTGGTTGAAATCTTTGTTTTGTTTGGTTTCAAATAAATATTGTAGATCAATTAGTTTTAAAAAGCTTGCGTGAAAAGAAATCCAATTTCCTTGAGTTTATGTTTTTGTTGAAAAAGGTTTTGGTTATGAAAATTTCAAATTATACCTATTTGGTGTGTCATAAACAAAAAAGTCATAAATTGAACATTAATATGTTTGACAAATGAGATTGTTTGATTTTATTATAAAGTTGTGACTTGAGAAAAAAAAATTAATTTAATTAGTAAGTTTCAAATTAAAGTTGAAAGATGAAACTTTTGCGTTGTGTAATTTTGAAGAAAAAATATTCTATAAATTTTTTTATGTTTATGTAGTTGGCTATCTAAGTCTCAAACAGAAATCGAGTTCTTTGACATTGAGTTAACGATGGAAATTACTTTGAAATATTTCTTATTGTGTTTAGGTCAAAAAAAACTCAGGGAAAATGAAAAAGAAATAGAGAGGCCATGACGATTTTTTCAAGGAAGTTTGAAAAACAAATTATTGAATTATGTTTAAAATCATTTTGATTAATTATATCCTTGAAGAAAGATAGTGATTTTATAATTTTGTTTACTAACTACTAGCTTCGATGTTTGAAAAATTTGAATAAGATATGATCATAAAAATGATTGATTGGAACTATTGTGGATTTTGAACAAGGATGGTAAAAAAAAAAAGGTGCATTTTGATGATAAAAAAGTTGAAGTTTTTAGAGAAATAAATATTTTGTAATGAAATGGAGTTTGGAGGATGAATAAAGAAACTTGAAAACATAAGTTAACTTTACCTTGGAAAAGTTTTAGATTATGGAAACTTTGGAACCTGTAACTTTATTTAACAAACAATTGTTTGAAAAGTCGATTAAAATTAATTTTGAGAGGTTTTAGTTCTTGAGGTTTAAATGTATTCATCAAGAAGATGAATTCAAAACTTGACTTGAATACAGACTGAAGATGGGTTTCATACGAAAATAGATAAAAAAAATTTGAGATAGAAGATGAATAAAATTTTACATGTGTTGATTCAAGTTATAAAATTATTTTTAACTTAAGATTAATGTTGATCTAAATTTAGCGTTGAAATTCTTTTAACAATAAAAGGGGTTACTAGATTTGATATTTGAAACTTATTGATATAGTTTAAAAAGTTATTTAATAATGTGAATGTTTTGAAAACAAGGGTGGGTATGGTCGTGTGGTATGCTTTGCGTAAATGTTCAGAAGTTTGATGATCGATTTAGTAGTGAAATTTATAAAATGTCTTGTTTCTTGAAAAGTTGAGAAAAGGAAAGTTATAAAATGTGAAAGTTTTGAAAACAATGGTGGATATGATCGTGTGGTATGCTTTGCGTGAATGTTCAAAAAATATCTTGCTTGATGATCGATTTAGTAGTGAAATTTATAAAATGTCTTGTCTCTTGAAAAGTTTAAAAAATGGTAAGTTAGAAAGAAAACATGCTCTAGAGGTATTTTAGGTGGTGAGATCGAGGGGTAGATTAGGGCCTTAGGAACCTAGTTTTGACTTAGTCATTTTACTTGGTCAAAGGCTAAGAGGAGTAGAAGGATCCAAACTTTGTTGGTCGAAGATGTAATAAGTTTGTGTATGAAAGTATCACCAGGTAAGAGCTTGTTCCAGTTTTTAGTATAACATGTGTACGTTATACTTGTTGTTGATGTTTTGCTACCTAATATTTGATTCGGTGTTTGATTCTTTGTGTTTTAGTTTTGATATTTCGATTTTCTCGGTGTTACGTAAATTTTGTCAAATAATATATATGAGTAACACATGAGATAATGACTTAATAAAGTAGTAAATTCATATGGAGTACTTTGATATGGTGTGGTGAATTAATGCAGAATATATGGTGAAGTATATAAATCCTTGCATGCATTGGTGATGTGAATCGTCAAGTGAATATTCAAAAATTCTTAAAAGGATAATTGGTGAGGTGTTGTCAGGTGGACTTCACAATGTCTTCCGGGAAACACCATTGCGTGAGAGGTGATATTTTGGAACCATGAGAAATATGTATGTTTTATTAATTGTTGCTTATGTTTTCATAATTGCTAATTGTTATATTTTAATTTTTGTTGGTGAGCATTCACTTTGTTTTGGACTGAGCTCAACACCTCATATTATTAAGAGTTATTTATGCAGGGTGTGAGATGTCAGTGATAGAGCTGCATAGTCGTGGCTTCGGCCGCCAGTCCAATGTGGATGGCTAGATGTAGCTAGTAGTAGTATCCAATAACCTTAGTTTAAGTGTGTTGTGATAAATATAGGTATTTGTATTATCAGTGTCGATAACTCTTGTTATAATGTTATTTAACTTGATGCAATTTACCTTTGTAATAAAGAAGTCTGAATTTTAGAAGTTTTCGCCTACTTTTTAGAGATATTGTAAATGAATTTATTTTACAGGTTTTTTGAGAAATATTTTATTAAAAAAAAGTAATTTGTTGTGAAAATTGAGTTGTTATAATTGAGGAATGTGACACTATCTTTCATCTATTTATCCATGAATCTAACAGATGAAAACCCACCTTTAATGATCAAAGTGTTAAGGAATCATGAAATAGACTTTTAAAACCATTTTAAAATCATTCTCATGGCTAGGACCATGTAAGCACAAAAATTCACATGAATTCATATGTTTACCTCTTGAAGTATCGAGGATGATACAAATCACCAACACGAAGCAGATCTCTTGAAGTGTATCTTAACTTTGACCACCAACATAGAAATTATCGGCATCTCTACATAGTCCACACAAACACAAAATAAAATATGGTATCAGTCTTTCTACGAGGGTAGTGGCAATTAGGATTACTTAGAAAATGTGTTCTTCTTCTATTTATAGATAATGAGTAACTAAAACTTTAAGGCTCCTATTTTTGATTCAACCCAAAATAAAGTTTAAATGATTATATCTTAAAGTCTTTTAATTAAATATAAACTATTAATTAAATTAAATTATATTTAAATCAATTAATTTTTAACTCTCATTTATTTAATATGATTAACATCTAACTAAATTAAATTTTATTTAATTTAATTATTTGTTCCGTTGTTAGTACTCTATGCATGCGATCGTTCTCACTGAAATGATAATAATATTAAATATTATAAATAATGATTGGCCTATATCAATGCATTATTGTTACCCAGATCATGAAAAAAATCTATGATGCGATTTAAACCTTACCACAACCGCTATTTATGTTGCAACCATTGTCTCTTCTTCCAAATGTCTAATTGAGTGAAAATCACAATATGTGTCATCCTTGCAATGTTTTATTCTTTATTTCTCGATCACATAGTAGACGAATAAAACCAATGGATCCAATACTACATATTAGTTCAGTCTAGCCTAACCATGCATTTCCACAGTCTCACTTTATCGATAGGCCTAAGACATAACTTCTATTATGTAGAAGAGACAAATCTTATCTATGTTACTCACACCTCTCCACATGGTTTATTGTAGGTCTAAAAACCACCTTTATGATTGTCTTATTACACATTATGCATGATTTCCTTAAAGCTTACAATTCCTCATGTAGCAACCATAATGACTTCAAGTCGAATGACTACTCACTATGATCACATGAGAATCAATAATGACACTTATCCAAAAATTATGTAGCATTCTCATGGAAAGTCAATCCAATATAAATATAGCCCCTAATATTAATATCAATGTGATGATTACATATATCAAATTTATGACTAGTGAGATATGATCATCGGTCTACTCACATAGCAGTCTCGATGTATTATTATTGTCATCCTAATTAACAATAATATTTTCACTATGAATTGTTTAAGAATAACATTTTTAATGTTCAATAAGGTTTCACGATTAAGACACGTTTGATGTTCTATAGAACAAACTATTTATTCTTAAAACCTTATTATATTATATGATTAATAATATAATAAATAATATCTTGTACATACATTCAAAATTATATATATGAATTAAATCCATGGTATATAATCTATGTAAAATAGATTAACTCTAGAGTTTACGCCAAGACAAATGGTTATGAATATGAGTGTTCTTAGTTGTTTGGGAGAAAAAGAAGTTTTTTGGTGACTAGGGTTCTAAAAATCGTGTAAGGTTTGGTGAAAAGTGTCTAAAAATTTGACTAAAATCCTTATATACAAGTCTGATAAAACTTGTCATCGTGTGGTGATGTCATCGCATCGGAATTTGACTCAACACTTATATTCTCAAGTAACACACTCTTTGCACGATGAAGGTACCTATTGCATGATGAAATAAAACAGAGAATTTAAGGTCTAATTCTATTGCATTGCACAAAAAGGAGAAGGGCTTCACCATGTGGGGTCGGTAAAAGATGTTTGATTAATTATCTTTTTTCTCTAATTAATAACAACTTCATAATTCGATTAAATACCCAATGTCCAGTCCTTTAATCCAACACATCATAATCACAATCAATGCAAACATAATTACAAAAAAGTTCTACGAAAAAACAATATTACAATCCATATGCATGTTTTTTAGTCACTTTAACGAATCGTTCTTTGATCTCCAAGTCTTGTGAATTTTTGAGAACATTACAATTGTACCAACCAAATCAACCTATACAAACAAACTATAATTTATGCTTTAAGTTTAACTTTGACATTTAATAAAAAAAGTATAAGTTCACACACATGAAAAGTAACTAAGCTTAGGAAACTATGCATTACATTAGATTTATATAGTTATTCATCTTAGTAGCTCACGAATTCATTATCAAATTAATTTTTTTTATTAAATATATAATTACAGTCTAAATATATTTATAGAGTTTTCAAACAATTTGATATTGTATTAAATAATTTCAATTGATGGTAATTGACATAAGATTATACAATTACTAGTTTAATTTATATGATATCGTCAATATAATATAACAATAATAACATTCAATTGAGT
>JBBPBT010000556.1:325179-346347 GCA_037974875.1 Cicer bijugum | reverse complement strand
CCCCCCCCCCCCAAAAAAAAAAAAAAAATCAAATGTACATTGATACATATGAAAACAACATCGCCTTCCATTTCTAATTTTCATTTGTACCCCAAAATATAAAAAATGAACATCAAAGAAAGGTTTGATCTTTACCTTTCTTTAGTTTTCTTCCAAAAACCCTTTTATATCTCAATTAGAAATGGAAGCAATTTCTCTAGTTAGCTTAGAGATAATGTTGTTTTTGCACAAGCCAAATAAAGCTAGAGATTAAATTTATGTAAAATATATAGAGATAATTTAAGTTGGACCTTTACAAACATTTCTCAAATTTTTATTTTATTTCAAACAAAACTATTTGGGTACAGGAAAAAGAGGAGGAAAAAAGATTAATTATTAACGAAAAAAAGAAGTGACTTTGTTTTGTATGTGTGGAGAAAAAAAAAGATAAAAAAGCTATTGTTTTAAAATGTTGGTGACTTTGGAGATAACGAGAAGTATAGAAACTGGTGGGAGTAGGACGAAATGTATAAAACATGTTGTTTTGTTGTCATTGAGAATTATCGGTGAACACAGTAAATAATATACAACTAGAGTATGATGAAATTTTGTATAATGTTCTAACATATCGAAATTTTGTTGACTTTAAATATTTATATGAAATGTTTAAGGGTAAGCGATCTAACAACATTAAATGAGGTGCACATAAGAGTTTGAATCTATTAGAAATGATATGAAAGCACCCGATCTATTTGGGAAGTTTCTTCAAGAGCATGAGATTGTTGCTTAATACAATATGCCTGGCTGTTTGGATCAGAATGGTGTAGCAGAAAGAATAAACCAAATTTTAATGGATATGGTGAGAAATATGAGGAGTAATGCAAAACTTCCTTAATTTTTGTGTACTAAAGCACTAAAGATGACTTCATATATATTAAACTGAATTCCAACCAAGGTTATTCCGTAAACACTTGTTGAGTTATACATATTACACTTTTTCACTCAAGTTTACTACATATACAAGTTTGATGATGTTCGTCTGAAGTGAGAATTTATACCCCACAAGATAAGAAACTAGACCTATGGGTTATTAGCGTGTATTTTATTGAATATGATAAAAAGTATAAAAGGTATAGGTTCTATTGTCCATCGAATAAGAATAGAATTACGGAATCAAGAAATGCTAAATTTCTTGAAAATGACTTGATTAGTAAGAGTGTTGATTTTGAAGACATTACTATTGATAAAGATCGTGAGATTAAACACCTATAGATCAAGTGATAGACTAATTGTCATTCACACTCCTCAAGTACATATAGGTTTTAGACAACCAACAATTGAAGTTCCACAAGTTGTTGGTCATGATCATGTATATCCAGTTGTCAATGAAGAACATCAATATAATGTTGTGCAACCTATTATATAACTAGTTGAACAACTTGTTCCTCAAAAAGGTAATGAGAAAACATTAAGATGATCTACTAGAGTAAAAGAGTTTGTAACTCCTAGTGATAATTGAGAAAATATTAAGAAGATCTAATAGAATAAAATAATCTGTGATTACTAGAGTAAAATACTTTCGATATAGATAGATTGTCTCCAAGATCATCTTACCAATAATATAAATCTTTAATTTCCACACCCTCAAAAAATAACTCTTCATAGGAAGAAACATATAATGCGTAGTTGAGTCTTCAAGTGTGGAGAATAATGACAACCATTGTGTAATTGGAATATTCTTCAATTTAAAAACTTTAAGCGTAACTTGGTATACATCTTATGAGATATCAATAAAACCTTGAAAAAATATCATAGAATCAAAATCATCCCAAATTCTATGTAATCATCCCAATATTATTAAAAAGAAAAACATATCTTCAAATGTCATAAGTGTATAATACTAAGACGAAGTATCATAATATCATTTGATAATTCAAATATCAGCATTTTAGAGTTCTCATAAATTGTGTGCCACATGTCCGAAGTTTGCCTTAAAATATTTCAAGATTTGTTGCTTAATGTACAAATCATTAAAAAATTTCTAAGATTGCAATTTCAAACAATTATGAGAAATAAAACAAAATTTGCATCTAAATAATATGTAACACGAAGTTAAAACAACAAATAAAATAAATACTATACATATATTTTTGATAAAAATACTATACACATACATATATTAAGTTTCTAGTTTTTCACCCACCAAAAGGTAACATCTTCAATCAAATGCACATTTATACACATATGAAAACAACTTCAACATTCATTTCTACTTTACATTTCTTCTCCTAAATAAAAAAAATAAACATAAAGAACGGTTTAGTCTTTACCTTTCTTTAGTTTTCTTCCAAAAACCCTATTGTATCTCAATTTGAAATGGATGCAATTCCTCTAGTTAGCTTGGAGATGATGTTGTTGTTGAACAACCCAAATAAGGTTAGAGATTAAATCTATGTATAATAAAGAGATGTAACTTACATTGAATCTTTACAAATATTTCTAAAATTCTTATTTTCTTTAAGATAAAATTATTTGGATAGAGGAAAGGGATGAAGAAAAAATATTAATCATTTAGAAAAAAAAATGGTTACTTTGTTTTGTATGTGTGGAGCAAAGAAAATAAAAAAAAACCAAAAAAACTACTATTTTAAAAGCTTGGAGACTTTGGAAATGATGAGAAGTATATAAATTGTTGGGAGTGATATGCAATGTATACAACATATTGTACGATTGTCATTTAGAATTATTAGTGAACACAAGAAATAATATACAACTAGAGTATGTAGAGTATGATGAACTTTTATATAATGTTCTAACGTACCTACATTTTGATGCTTATATGAATTGTTTAAGTTTTAGCAATGTAACAAGTTTAAGAGGGGTGCAAATAAGAGTTTGAACATAATAGAAATCATACATAGAAATATTTTAAGTGCATATATAGACGGAAGTAGTTTGAAATACTTTATCACTTTTATAGACGATTATTCGCAATAATTATATCTTTACTTACTTCATTCTAATGGTGAAGCTTTTGATGCCTTTAAATTTTTTGAAGCTGAAGTATAGGAATAATATGAATAACAAATTAAAATCGTGAGATCTAATAGAGGTGGATAATACAATGGCAGATACACTAAGAATGGACAAATACTATGGGATAGCTGAATACACTATGCTTGGTTCTTCATATTAAAATGGTGTGGTAGAAAGAATAAATCGAACTTTAATGGATATGTTGAGATGTATGAGGAGTAATGCAAAACTTCCTCAATTTTTGTGGACTAAAGCATTAAAGACGACTTCATATATATTAAATTGAGTTCCAACCATTGTCATCCCAAAGACACCTTTCAAGTTATTTAAAGGATGGTTACAAAGTTTGCTTCATATATACGTTTGATGGTGTTCGTCTGAAGTGAGAATTTATAACCCACAAAATTAGAAACTAGACCCAAAGGACCATTTTTGAGTATTTTATTGAATATGATGAAAAGTATACATGGCATAGGTTCTATTGTCCATTGAATAAGAATAGAGTTATGGAATCAACGAATGCTAAATTTCTTGAAAATGACTTGATTAATGGAAGTGAAAATTTTGAAGACATTACTTCTAATAAAGATCTATATAAGGCTGAACGCTCTAGATAAGTGACATATTGATTGTCATTCACACACATCCAGTACAAATATATTTTAGACACCAATAATTGAAGTTCCGTAACTTGTTTATCATAATTATGTAGATCACGTTGTTAATGAAGAACATCAAGATAATGTTTAACAACCTATTATTTAACCAACTAAACATCAAGTTCCTCAAGAAGATAATCAGATAAAAATGAGTTCCAAGCCATGATTTCCAAAGAATCGAATTTGTGGCACAATGCTATAATAGAATAGATGAATTTTATGGCATTAAACCAAGTCTGGGATCTCATCAAGTTGTCTAACAATGTAAAAGCCATTGAATACAAATGGGTCTTTAAAAGAAAAAGAGTCTCACAAGGAAACATTGAGAGATCTAAGGCAAAACTTGTTGTCAAAGGATTCATTCAAAGATAAGGAATCATCTGCATGAAGACATTTTTGCATGTATCCAAGAAAGATTCTTTGTGAGTCATTATGCCATTAGTAGCTCATTTTGGAATTTAAATTACATCAAATGGATGTGAAAACAACATTCATAAATGTTTCTCTAGAGAAAGAGGTTTACATGAATTAACATGACAGATTCTCTTCTAGTGAAGATGAAAACTTAGTGCACAAACTTAATAAATTCATGTATGATTTAAAACAAGCCTCTCATCAATGGTATTTAAAAACTTCATGAGGTAATCACTTCATTTGGGTTTTAAGAGAATGTCAAGGATTATTGTATATACCAAAAGGTTAGTGGGTGCCATATTGATTTCTTAGTGATGTACGTGGAAGATATTTGGTTTGCGACAAATGATCATGTATAAACAAGCTTATAACATAAAAGAAATTAATACAATTAATATAACATCATAATTGAAATTTATTTCAATTTATAATAATATGTCAATATTTGTAACACTCTAAAATTTATAACATATTATTTATTTAATTAAACAAGATTTTGAGAATAAATTATTTTTAAAATGGATAATACAGTCTGCTTAAGTAAAGAAACATAGAAATCCAGCCAAACGAAGTTGTGATTGACGGGGATGAGATTGGAAATGTGTTCAGTTGTCGATTTTAGATGAAAAATCAATATGGTGTGCCACCCTAGCTTGATGAGGGAGATCAAGTGGAGAGAAAAAGTAATAGTTTTGTAACGGCACTATCAGAAAATACTTTTTCTAACATTTCTATAGTTACTCATTTCAAATACTTATTATTTTAGAAAAATCGATAAATAAAATAAATATAATTCAATAGTTTATATTTATAATTAAAGTAAACATCTATAAAATTACCATATCATAAAAAAATCGTATAAAGGAAAATTAAAAAAAAAATTACTAATATGAATTAAAGGAAATTTGGGGTTACAACAGAAGTTTAGGTCTCATTTTGAGTTATTTTAGCCTTTACATTATGAAATTTAAAAAAAATTAAAACTAATTTTAATTTTAATTGTGAGATGATTTTCACTTTTTTTTTTAATTAATCAATCTTTATCTCATTTGATTATGAATAAATCAAATATAAAAAATATTATTTAATAAAAAAAAATTAAATCTAAAAAAATAATAACTTTTTATTTATTAATATCACAATTATTTGTTAAAATGGTAGTTGTCAAATGCAACTTTTGTAATCAAGAATAAGACAATGGATAAAGGTTATTAGATATAGGTGATAATAGCAACAGTCAAATGTAGGGTGGTAGGTGGTGGCGGTGGTCAAAGACCTTTATCATTGGTGGTGGTGGAAGTGGTCGTAGATAGTAGTCATATGTGGGATGGTATATGGCGGTAACAATAGTTGGAGGTGGATGGTCAATGCTGGTTGTGTCGGTGGTTGTTAAAATTTATTAACATCCACTCACATGTTAATTTAAAAACAACAACAAGAATTAAAAATCGAATTTGGATCAACTTTTACAAGTTTGTCTACAACATTCTCTGAAAATCTCTATCTCTTATTTCATTTTCTTCTTTCTCGTTCTTTTTTATTTTAATTTAATATTCTATTTCCCTTAATAACCATACAACCTTCTTGTAGAAACACTATTGCAATAGCAGATTCAATATGAATATAATCTATCTTTTTAGTTGAGTTTTACGAAAAAAAAAAATTGTTTTCAAATTAATTAAAAAACTAACTCAACCCCATTTTAGTCAAATATGTTCTGGTTTTAAAATTGACTTTCAACACAAAAACCTCGTCAATTTTTTTTAATTAATCGCTCTTTATCTCGTTTGATTATGAATTCATCAAATATAAAAAATATTTAAGAAAAGTAATTAAACCTAAAAAATTAATAACTTTTTATTAAAATAAAAATTATTCGTTAAAAGTGGTAGCTGTCAAATTGAACTTTTGTAATCATTATTAGTCATCAAAGGTGATTGCAACAATCAGAAGAGTCAATTGGCAGTCAAACAAAGTGTAGGAGTATGAGTGATGATGGTCAAAGTGGTCAGTAATCGTGGGGGATGACATTTATTGGAAGTAGGTATTTGATGGTCGATGATCAATGGTGGCGGTGGTGGTCAAACGTGGTGTTCAACATTTTTCAGAAGTAGAAGGTTGTGGTGATCGATGATCATAGATGATGGATAACGGTTGTTGGATGTAGGTGATAATGGTAACGGTAAAAGATGCGGTGGTAGGTGATGACGGTGGTAAAAGATTGTGTTCATCATTGGTTGTGATGGAAGTGGTCGCATATGGTAGTCATAGGTGGATTGTCTTTAGTGGTGACAATGGTTGGAGGTGGGTGACCAATGGTAGTTGTGGTCGGTGGTTGTTTGAATGTTATTAACATCCACTCACATGTTAATTTGAAAATAAAAACAAGAATGAAAAAAATACGATTTGGATCCACTACTATAAGTTGGCCTACAACATTCTTTAAAAGTCTTTCTCTCTTACTTCATTTTCTTCTCGCTCATCCTTTTTTATTTTAATTTAATATTCTCTCTCCCCTAATAACCCTACAACCTTATTGTAGATGCACAAATGAAACAATGGATTCAATTTCGAAAAAATCTATCTTTTTATTTGAGTTTTACGAAAAACAAAAACTGTTTCAAAATTAAATAATAAACCAACTCAACCCCATTTTAGTAAAAAATGTTTTTGTTTTAAAATTGACTTTCTAAACCAAAACATCACAACCACTCCAAAATGGAATCTTAGTGATGTAAGTTTGTAGTTAGGCCCAAACCTGTTTTGGGAGAGATCTTATAGATCTTTTGAACTCGACGAAGTAGATTCAACGGCTTAGTACTTATCAAGTTAGTGGTCGTATTTTGTTGTTCTTATGTTGATTTGAGATCTTCTTTTCCTCCTATATTCACAAAAGCCCCCAAAATACTTTTTGGACATTTTTACCGCCACCATATCCACCAATTAAGATGAGAAATGTTCGGATTCAGCAATCTGGAAGAGATTTGTTGGATTCATGCATCCAAACAAGATACAAGCCCAAAATTCATAAACATCAACTTTTTCAACACTCTATCTCAAAACCTCAAAACACCCCTAAAAAAACCCTTAGTTTTTTTTTTCTTTTCTTTTTCAAACTTCATTCTCATTACTCAACACAAATCATCCATTCACTCTATCTACACCATTTTCATTTTATATCAAAGGTAATGTGACACTATAACCTTTCTCATTATTTTTTTAATATCTTTTTGTTCTGTACATTTTTTGAACTGGGCCGAGACATAAATTGCCTGAATTGGTCATTCTAAATGTAATACCATAAGTTAATTGTCTAGAATATAACTTGAGCATTAACATAATTTGGCAAAAGTGATGGTTAATACAAATTCCGACACAAAATCATAAAAATGTATTAATAAACATACTAATCCTTCAAAGAAAAAGCAACCAAAATATGGAGTTCATAACACATCTATGGTTCAAAATAATTTCATAGAAATTTTAAGCAAACTATAGCATAAACTGCTATGCTTCATTTCTCCAGCTCTTGATATAAGTCTCTTTATCTGTAAAATATTTAAATAACGTGGAATGAGATTACATCTCAGTGGGTCATAGGGAATAAAACCAAATCAATTAACGTTCTAATTTCAAGATAAATTTATCTTATGATTTCCTCTTCCTTTATAGTTACTCCCTAGTTACTCATTCTATGTATAGTTTTGACTCTTTTTAAGTATTTAAGTCATTAGACGTGAATAATCTAATGTCTTAAACTGTACCTAACAAGCATGTCATAAAGACTACATTAGTTTTACTTATTCCCTCTTCTTGTTAGTAACTTTATTTTGATAAGATTGGACATAATTACATTTATAATGGTGCTCGACTTACCCTATCAGTCGCTTCCATCATATATAGACGGAGAATTCATCGAACTAGGATGAGTCGTATACTTCTCACCTTAAACAAACATCTATTAATTATATATAACAATCCACACACACACACACATAAAATACCACCTATTAATTATAACATCATCTATTAATAAATATACTAAAGACTATCACACATTCCACACACTCAATTTTGAAAATTCTTACGACAACATACATTATTAAGTCAATTATATCATACAAATCATATAATGTAAAATGAAATTCAAGGGAACATGCTTAAGATATATTTTTTTCCAAAACAACTCTAAATTTATGTTATAACAACTTAAAACTGAGTTTAACTGCATAGTTAACTGATAAGAACTTATAAGTATCAAAATTGAGTAAATCAACACGCTTTGGAAAACTTACGATATCTAGTATATAGATAAAATTTTATTTTTTTTCAAATTAAGTCCCTAATTTTTGCAATTTATCAAAATAATACACAAGGTCAGAAAAACAGGATAACAACTCTAGTTTAACGTGTAACTCATTTTTAAGCATCAATACTCAATCAAACATCACAAAGTTTGTACTCAAATTGAAGGTAATTGAGTCTAGTTTCCAGAAAACTAACAACCATTCACAACTAAGATTTGGGGAAAAAGTTAACACCAAAATATCACACATATGTTCAACAAATTTTTAAGTTAACAACACTCATTCAATCAAAATAATTTCCTAAAAATATTTGCAAACACTAATGCTACAAGTTATGAATAAATAGGCAATGAATACATCAAAACAACATCACAATATTAATTTACTCAAACTAGTTTATCACAATAGTAAAATTCAAGGTCTTTAATTTCAAACACATCAAAAGAGCATAATTTCATGTCAATAAGGAAACTTAATTCTAAAATAACATATTCTCAATTTCAATCATAGAACTTCACATGCATAAATTATTTGAACCATCTACTTCGAAACCCCTAAATCTAACCAAAAATAAAATTAAAAATCAGTTTCTTCATTTCAAATCCTTAAACCCCAAATCTCTAACCTATGGTAAATTTTATCTCATACATGCATGAAAGTGAAATAGAAAAAGGAAAATCCACCTCTTGATTTCTAAAAGAATTGAGAAGATGATGCTACTCGAAACTCTTTCTACCTTGACTTGTAGATAATATGAAGATATATATCATGGGTCAGTTGTGTCAAATAGCTTTTTCAAAAATGATGTCACTAATTCTACATGTAGAGATGGTAAATACAAAAGTGGATGACAATTCCAAAAATGGGTTTTCTTATTGCACAATGTTATAATAGAGTTTTAGTTTTATTAATGCAATTTTGGTTCTCTAAATTTTTTTCCATTCAAACCATCAAATGATCCAAAGTTGATGTACATTGAATTGAGGAAAGTTTTTGATTTTGTCCATATATATTTAAATGATCACTATCCTTTACCTGCTATGAATCCATTGTGACAACGATATTGCATGAAAGAAGCAAAACAATGCGAGTTTGCATTTTTTAAAAGGATGTATATGTATAGTGAATTTAAAGAACTCAATAAACCACCTGAAATACCCATTTGTATTGATAAGATGTTATTAGATGAAAAAGTTGATTGATGCCGCTAACCTCAACAAAGATTAGTTGTATTGTATTATCAACTCGTATTGATCTGTATAATATACAAGTTTTTACTGCTTTCAGAAAAAGTTAGTTTTGAAATGATTCTAAGTTGAATGGTTGTGTTTTCTGCATTGGAAATGTCCGAATTAGTCAATTTAGATGGTCATTTTTATATAAAAAAAATACCTATCAATCCACCGATTCAGATAGACTAATTTGAACATTTTTTGTGTACAAAAATAGGTATAACTTATTTTAAAAAATGTTTTTAAATTTATTCACAAACACATACCCTGATTTAATTTCATTACTTAAAATTATCATTTAATTTAAAAAAGATGTTTAAAAAGATTTTTAAAATAATGATTAACTTGTATAATTAAGTAATAATAATAAAGTAATAACTAATCCAAAATAAAGTCGTGCATAAAATTAAATATGCTTATAGATATAAATTCATACATAATATTAAACATTCAAACTAAAAATAATAATATCTTAAATTAATATCTATGTCGACTTTTGTTGAGAAAAACCAGAGATAATTAGCAATAATTATCTCAATAATGCGGAATATTTTTTTCCCCCACCTATGCAGATAAATTGCCAAACAGAAAATACAATTCCAAAAGCAATAATGATTGGCAGAAAATTAAATATGAGACAAACACAATTTTTAACGTGGAAAACTTCTCTCAAATTGAGAGAATAAAAACCACGAGATCTAGTCCAGTAAAATCTTCCACTATAATAATTAATGGGTACACCAAGAGTCTTCCTAATAACAATAGGGAATATCAATCAACAATAACAACTCTATAACAACCTTCCTCTAAAGTGAGTATGCCAAAATAACTCTCAGAGAAGATAAACTACTCAAATTATATATTAAAGTAACAAACTCAGTGGTAGGAATAACATACTAAATTTGTAGATCAAACGGAGAAAATTTGCTACACACATGTTACCACCACTGGAACCAAACCCTTATATTTCTTCTCTGGCAACCGTTCTTCTTCCGTTGTCTATTTTTTTCTGTGTGTCTTAGGGATTTCTAAATCCCTTTTATTACCTTCAAGTGGGTCAAGCCCATTAAAACTTTTTATTTATTTATATAATAATAATAATAGTAATAATAATACTATCAATAAAATTGGTGGGTTCCACTTGGGGAGTGAGCCCACCCAACAAATCTCCCCCTCACGACTCAAATGGGAAGGTACTGCTCAATCATGCTAGCTTTCTTTCTGCAACATATCATCTTCGACACAGACAAGGTCTTTGTCATCATATCTGAACCATTCTCATCAGTATGAATCTTCTCAATTAAAAATGACTTCATTTCTAGTGCATCTCGTATCCAATGATACCGCACTTCAATATGCTTCGACTTTGCATGAAAAGTCGGATTCTTGCTGAGATGGATCGCAATCTGACTGTCACAGAATAACACAAACTTGTCTTGCTTGAGGCCTAACTCATGTAGGAATTTCTTCATCCACAAGAGTTCTTTGGAAGCTTCAGTTGCTGTAATGTACTCAACTTCAGTAGTAGATAAAGCAACACACTTTTGTAGTCTTGATTGCCAAGACACAGCTCCCACTGCAAAAGCCATCATATAACCAGAAGTAGATTTTCTAGAATCAAGATCACATGCCATATCTGCATCTGTGTAGCCATCTAACACAGGTTCACCACCTCCATAGCATAAACACACTTTGGAAGTGCCCCTAAGGTATCTGAGAATCCACTTCACTACTTGCCAATGATCTTTACCAGGATTAGAGAGAAACTGACTAACAACTCCAACTGCATGAGCAATATCTGGCCTTGTGTGTAACATCCCGAATTTCAATGCGAGGGTGTATTTTTTTTTCGAAATAAATTAAATAAAACAGAGCAAATACATAAGGAAAAACCTTTGGATACATATTTAAGTCCTTATAATTTACGAGCAGCAGAAAAGTTTTTCGAAATATAAATCCAAAGCATGTCATGGTGTCAATAGTACATGTACATTCTTCCAATTTAAAATAAAGTAACCCAAAAGAAAGACATTTGTTTCCTGAATGACAACCTAATTTGATAATTCTATACACAACAAAAAACTATACGCCTTGAGTAATCTCCACGCGCCCCGTGAGATCCTCCTAACATAGCTCCAGTCAGGCACTCCCATCTACATCCCCATCAGCAGGGTACGACCTGGTAGGATTGTCCTGGCTCTCATCTGAGGGCAAAGCCCAGATTTCCATAATAGTTGTAAAGGGTCACCAACCGAAATTAACAGTTAACACATAACATTTAAGCTTTTAAATGCACAAAATATCCTCTCAACTAAGCATGCACCTTAAAAGGATTTTCCATATGCTAAAAGTTCATATAATGCTTGCCAAAAGTTCTCAATCCATCAAGTAATACATAACTGACCAATACCTTGATAAATCAATTATCTAACACACAATAAGATTTTCTACTGAGCCAATCGATTGGGCCAATCGATTTCCTGAAAGTTATTTGTGAAAACTGAACTCTGAACTTACATCAATCGATTGGGGCAATCGATTTCGTGAAAGACAGAGCCCCTGTAATTAATCCAATTGATTGGGCAAATCGATTTTGTGAAAGACAGAGCCCCTGTGATGAATCCAATCGTTTGGGCAAATCGATTTCGTGAAGGACAGAGCCCCTGTAATGAATCCAATCGATTTGCTAAATCGATTTCTTAAGTGGTTTTGAAAAAATACATTACCAAATCGATTGGGTAAATCAATTTCCCTGTAAATTCTTCCAAAAATACACAAACTAACTCAATCATATTCAAACACAATTCCAAATCTTAACACTTAGCAGTTTCCACCCAAACACTACGACAATTGGGTTTTTGAAATAGTTTTACCATCCATCACACTTACACACGATACAAAACATAACTCTTAGTAAAATCACACAATCACAATAACATCTCAAGTTCAAACACTCAATCATAAACTTGAATCAAACACACTTATACATAATTTCAAAATATAACACTTAGCAAAATCAACACAATCGTAAATTTTGAATCAACCATGACTCGTGTGCCAAGCACCCTAATGCAATGCGTATATGCCAAAATGCATGGACTCGGAATTCCAAACCAAAACCCTCCTCGAAGGGCCGTAAATCATAATTGTACCGCCTATCGCAGGCCAAAGTACCAATTACCGAGGTGCCACCTATCACGGGTCTGCACGATTTACTAAAAAGCGTAAATCATAAATGTACTGCCTATCACGGGCCCGTATCGTTTACCAAGGTGCCACCTATCATGCGTATGCATGGTTTACTAAAAAGAACGTAAATTGTAAATGTACCGCCTATCACAGGCCAAAGTACTCTTTACCAAGGTGCCACCTATCATGGGTCTACACAATTTACAAAAAACCGTAAATCGTAAATGTACCGTCTATCACGGGCCAAAGTACTATTTACCAAGGTGCCACCTATCACGGGTCTGCACAATTTACAAAAACGTAAATCATAAATGTACTGCCTATCACAGGCCAAAGTACTATTTATCAAGGTGCCACCTACCACGGGTCTGCACGATTTACAAAAAGCATGAAAGTGCATGAGCGTATACTGACTCCATTCACAACAATCGTTAAGTTAATGCAGATATTAAAAGATTCCCCATTTTTAATACTCGTTTAACTTAAACAATTTTCACGCCAAACATTAAGCAAACAGACATATTAAGAGATTCCCCATTCTTAATACTCGTTTAACTTAATGGTTTTCAAATTCCACACAAAACAAACTCAAACATACTTTCACATTCAATCCATAATTCACACCAAAACACATCACTCAATAAACATCAAGTATGAACACGCCAAGTACATTGAACACAAATCAACACAATAATTTCATTTATTCAAAATCACACATACATGAGGTAAATTCATTTTCCATGAAACATTCATCAATATAACCAAAACCTACTCTAAGATTTTACCTATAAAACCTTAGATTCATTTTCCCCAAATCAATACTCCAACCCTAACAAAATTCTTTTCCACACAACCACAGATAAGGCCCTAAATGCAAACTAAAAGTTTGGATGTAGCCCTTACCTTCACGTTAGTTGTAACGTGCGATTACAGTACCACGAGCAAATCCGGTAAAATCTCCGCTCGCAATGCCGCTTCCAAAGTTGGTCCCCTAGCACTGTAGCATGGTAGTGAGCAACTTTCCCTTCTATCTCTTTGCGAAACGAAGCTTAGATCTAGGTGAAACGGGGAGGTTTGTGTTTGACGGTTTTGGAAATCCCTAACTCCGTTTTCGAATCCGAGAAGGAGGAAGGAGTTGGGAACTTGATCTTTCTCACCCACTAGCCTTGGGTTTCAATTTCGAATTCAAAGAAAGCAAGGAAAGGACGAAAATGAATAAAAATGGAGGAAGGAGGAGGATGAACTCGCGAGGCAGGGAGAGAGATAAAGGATTTCTGTTTTCCTTTGGTTTTTCTTTTCTTCCAATTTCCTTACCTCCTATTTCCTTTTCTTTCTTTTCTATCCCTTTCCTTTTTCCCTCCACACAAACATATATATGTTTATATATATATATATATATATATATATATATATATATATATATATTATAATTAACAAATATCTCAAAATACTTAGATATTTGTTAAATTACCATTTCACCCATAACGCATTAAATTCATCGTAAAAGATTCACCGCAGTTAATTTAATTTATTCATCGACGAGTAATTCTAACCGGCATCAAAATATCTTTTTGATCATTTAAACTCCCAAAATATTAATAACTTGGCTAAAAATCCCCTGAGTTCAATACCAAAATCCACTAAAATACATAAAGCATAATTTAAAATTACGGGTCTTACATTGTGCATACCATAGCATACATCAAACTACCAACTGCGGATGCATAAGAAACCTTCTTCATCTCTTCTTTGTCTTTCTCACTTGTAGGACATTTATCAGAATTCAATTTAAAATGAGTAGCAAGTGGAGTACTAACAGGTTTGCAATTGCTCATGTTAAACCTTTCTAACACCTTCTCAATATAGTTGTGTTGAGATAACCATAATTTATAATTCTTCCTATCACGAGTAACTCTCATGCCTAGAATTTGCTTTGCAGGACCCAAGTCTTTCATTGCAAAGAACTTGTTCAAATCTTTCTTTAAAGATTGAATCTTCTTAGTATCATGACCAACAATCAACATGTCATCCACATATAATAAGAGAATAATATAATCACCATCAGAGAATTTCTTGATAAACACACAATGGTCAGAAGTTGTTTTTTCATACCCATGTTTCTCCATGAAAGAATCAAATTTCTTGTACCATTGTCGAGGTGCTTGCTTGAGCCCATACAAGCTTTTCTTCAATTTACACACAAGTTGCTTTTTACCTTTGACTTCGAAACCCTCTGGTTGCTCCATATAGATCTCTTCCTCCAAATCACCATGAAGGAATGCAGTTTTCACATCAAGTTGTTCAACTTCTAGGTTCAAACTAGCTACTAACCCAAGCACAACTCGGATAGAGGACATCTTCACCACAGGTAAAAAAATTTCATCAAAGTCAATACATTTTCTCTGATTAAAACCTTTCACAATCAATCTTGCTTTGTATCTTGGTTGAGAATTATTGTCTTCTGTCTTTATCTTGTATACCCATTTGTTCTTGAGTGCTTTTCTACCATTAGGCAACTTTACCAAATCAAATGTGTGATTCTCATGCGAGGAATTCATCTCTTCTTGTATGGCCTTCAACCACTTTTCTTTATCAGCATTTGTAATAGCTTCTTGATAGTACTTTGGATCTCCACTATCAGTGATCATCACATACTCATGTGGAGGATATCTTTGAGAAAGTTGACGTTCTCTAGTAGATCTTCTCAAATCAAACTCGACTGGTGGCTCAATTGGAACCTGCTCATCATGGTGAGGCACATGATCATCAGTTACATTCTCATCATCTACATGTACATCTCCCCCATCAACAAGCATTTTCATAGGAGGCTTAGGCTCAACATCAATGTAACTTCTGAGATTTGGTTTCTGTTTTTCAGCTTTATCAAAATCTTCAACAGTCTGGTCTTCAAGAAATATCACATCTCGACTTCTAATAATTTTCTTGTCAACTGGATCCCAAAATCTATAACCAAATTCTTCATCACCATAACCGATGAATATACACTGTTTGGATTTACTATCAATCTTAGACCTCTCATCTCTTGGAACGTGAACAAAACATCTACAGCCGAAAACTCTCAAATGACGGTAAGAGATATCTTTCCCTGTCCACACTTTATTTGGAACATCACCATCAAGTGGAATAGAAGGAGAAAGATTGATCAAATCCACTGCAGTTTTCATTGCTTCACCCCAAAAGGATTTCGATAATTTTGCATGAGAGAGCATACATCTAATTCTGTCAGTAATCGTACGATTCATTCTCTCTACAACACCATTATGTTGAGGTGTCTTTGGAACTATTTTTTCAAACCTGATTCCATGTTCTCTACAATACTCTTCAAAAGGACCTCTATATTCACCACCATTATCTGATCGAACACATTTCAATTTTCTTCCTTTTTCTCTTTCAACACTTGCATGAATGTGCTTGAAGACTCCAAATACCTGGTCTTTAGATTTCAAAGGAAAAACCCACACTTTTCTAGAGTGGTCGTCAATAAAAGTAACAAAATATGATGCACCACCAAGAGATTTAATATCCATCATACAAACATCAGTATGAACTAAATCAAGAATATTTTGCCTCCTATGAGGACCAGTGTTATGAAAAGATACTCTATGTTGTTTTCCAGCAAAACAATGAGTGCAAGTTTTTAGAGACGTACCTTTCACAGGAAGAAAATTTTTCTTCGCAAGTATGTTGAGTCCTTTCTCACTCAAATGACCAAGGCGCATATGCCATAAATCAGAAGATGCATCTTCAATTGCATTCACTTCTTCCTTGCATAGCTTCGTAGGCATCCTATAGAGAGAAGTGGAACTTTGCTCCTTTGCAACCACAAGGGACCCTTTAGTGATTTTACATATACCACCACCACCAAAGAAAGTGTGATAACCATCAATATCCAAAGCTTTCACTAAAATCAAATTGAGACGAATATCAGGAACATGTCTAACATTCTTCAATTGAAGCTTGCAACCAATCCCAATTTCAACCCAAACATCTCCCATACCGATAATTTTACATACTCCTTCATCTCCCATTTTTACCATGCCAAAATCACCAACACTGTAAGATGAGAAGAAATCACGCTTAGGAGTAACATGGTATGCCGAATCAATAATCCAAGGTGAATCCTGACATGCAAGGTTTATGGAATTATCATCACAAACAATGTAGACATTATTAATAGATACAACTGTTGTTGTATCTTTATCATTTTTCTTCTCTTTCTCTTCATCTCTTTCCCTTGATTAATCTCTCTTAAGGAACCTGCAATTTCTTTTTATGTGACCCGCTTTTCCACAATGATAGCATATCACTTCTTTTCTCGTCCTTGACTTGCTTCTATGGAAGTTTCTAGATTGACTTCTCCCCCGTGATTTTGTAACTAGTGCTTCTGACTTTGAGGAAGAACCAACCAAACCACGTTCCTTTCTTCGAGCTTCTTCATTCAACATGCTCTCTTTAACTGTCGACATTTTCAACTTTCCACTTGGAGCTGAATTAGTCAACGTCACAACAAGGATTTCCCAATTATCAGGCAAGAAACTCAACAATAACAGCACTTGCAACTCATCATCTAATTTAATTTCTGCATTTGTCAACTGATTCGCTGTATTCTGAAAAATACTCATATGCTCTGCCATTGAATCACCATCTTTATATTTCATATTCACTAGCTTTCGAATTAAGAATGCTTTATTTTGCACATTCTTTCGTTCGTACAACTCTTTTAATTTTTCCCACATCTTGTTAGCATCTATTTCAGTTTCAACATGTGGATATACACTAAGATCCAACCACTACCTAATTAACGCCACAACCTTTCTATTCATCTTCTTCCAGTCAGTGTCAGATTTATCTGTGGGTTTAGCAGTGTTAATTACCCTCAATAGGATCATACAAATCTTTACTGTATAACCGAGCTCTTGATACCACTTTGTTGGGAAAAACCAGAGATAATTAGCAATAATTATCTCAATAATGCGGAATATTTTTTTCTCCCACTTGTGCAGATAAATTACCAAACAGAAAATACAATTCCAAAAGCAATAATAATTGGCAGAAAATTAAATATGAGACAAACACAATTTTTAACGTGGAAAACTTCCCTCAAATTGAGAGAATAAAAACCATGGGATCTAGTCCAGTAAAATCTTCCACTATAATAATTAATGGGTACACCAAGAGTCTTCCTAATAACAATAGAGAATATCAATCAACAATAACAACTCTATAACAACTTTCCACTAAAGTGAGTATACCAAAGTAACTCTCAGAGAAGATAAACTACTCAAATTATATATTAAAGTAACAAACTCAGTGGTAGGAATAACATACTAAATTTGTAGATCAAACGGAACAAGTTTGCTACACACTTGTTACCACCACTAGAACCAAACCCTTATTTTTCTTCTCTAACAATCGTTCTTCTTCCGTTGTCTGTTTTTTTTCTGTGTGTCTTAGGGATTTCTAAATCCCTTTTATTACCTTCAAGTGGGTCAAGCCCATTAAAACTTTTTTTTTTGTTTTATTTATATGATAATAATAATAATAATAATATTAATAATAATACTATTAATAAAATTGGTGGGATCCACTTGGGGAGTGAGCCTACCCAACAACTTTGTATGTCGTTCTCGTTGAGACATTCTTCTACGATGCATGAAGGCACTATGAGCCTCAACTAAGACGACATGCAATGAGTCCCAAGTTGGAGTTTTATATTACAACTCCCCTCAACTAATCATACCATGTGTCATGTCTTTGATCCTAGCATATCTAAGGAACAACTCCATGGCCACAGTTCCCTCTTTTTCACCTTGTGTCTAAAATAAATTGTCAATAAACTAGCCTCGTAGGCGCGTCCTCAAGTGTCAAAATCAAGAAAAGGTGTGAAATCTAGCTCATGTATCTAAATTCTCAATTACAATTATTGACTGTACGAACACCCCAAATGTCTTCTTCCAATAGACGTTATTTATAATTTGCGTATGTTGCATCCACATTTGAGAGAGACATCAAAGGAGGTGCTAAAATACATGGATCATGTGGAAAAGTATGAATATGGTTATACTACCAAAACACACATTCTGATAGGTGTGGGTGCATGATTTGAGACCCAACCTAATCCATCTTGATCAATACCGACATATATCCAACAACGTATGCGTACTTCGATGATCGTCATAAAGACTGAACAAGTTGTTTTCAGCTTGTAATTGATGCATTCTTGATAAGGCTTTAATGTCGACATGCGTCTTTTTGGACATAACATACAAATGCATGAGAGAGACTCATTATATTCCAGATAATAGATCCTAGATTAGATGGCGCTAAAATGTTGCAGGATCCATGCATGTAACTATATTGAGATTAAATTTAAAAAATTCAGAATGACTTATTTAAATTACAAATAAAATTAAATTTTCCTTATTTAAAATTACCTAGAGGAGATAATTATAATTGACAATTTGCTTCGTCTGATACAACCTTGCATATGATAACTGATTAATAAGTATGCGAGGCTAGGTACCCCATGCATACTAATTGACATAATCCAGGTCCATGAAGTACTTCAAGTAAACCACATCAACATATGCGGTACTTTTATTTGTGAAGATCATGGTCCCACAAAATATAGCAAATATGACATGATTGTGTCGAATGGACTTGTCTAATCCCACTCATTGTCAAATTGTTGTGCTAATGCCAACTGCTTCTTATATTGATCACCATGCTATCTAAATGGTACACGAGCCTCTGTTACTATAACACTCGTCACCAACTTCTTAAGTGTCCACTCCAATGAAGTCTACCAACATCTTAGATGATTCATTTCTGCTCAAAGTATAATGATCCAACAGACGATCATTAATAGAAAAATGTAGCAAAAGAGGAAATGGAAGCTATTGGTTTCTACATGCCACCTCACTAAAAATGCTTAAAGCTGAACTGGAACAATAGTCCCATAACTAGTCTGAGCAACCCCATACAATCAGCCAATCGAAATGCATCAAGAAGTCACTCTTCATCTGGGAGTTCAAGGAATTAGATCTTCTGTCCACAGATGACGCATTTCAGTGCATCACGAAACTGAAAAAATAATTATTTCATGTAAATAATCTACACCTAAAATATAATAAAATAATGAAAAAATAAAAATACTAAACTAGTGTAAGTTAATAATTAAATTAATATTTACTCGTCCAACTTATATGTTCTTTTCTGGGAACTCTCGACTAAATTATTTCTTCTTTTTTCTTCCCATTCCCTACGAGCTGAAGCAATAGTTGTTACCTTGTCAAGACATTGTCGTCCACGACTCTCTTCCATAACTGAAACAAACAGAAACATATAATATATGAAATAATTAAAAAATAATAAAATTGCACTTTTAAATCAGCTGATTCATACAACTTTCACATATTATAATACACGCATAAAACAAAAAACAAATGGTATTAAAAAAAAAACTAAATGGAAATGCAATGTTACTTTATGAAATGTGATGTAGTTGTGAGATTTTGAATAAGATCAAAGATTAAAGAAGGTTGTGGGATTTTGGGATTGTTTTTTTGGAGTATTTTTCACTACTCTGATTGTGGTTTTGAAAAGATTATTAAATAACAATTTTTCACTACTCTGATTGTGGTTTTGAAAAGATTATTAAATAACAATTTTCACAAGTTTTGTATAGGTGAAAAACAATAATTAGTTTTAAGATTATTTTACTTCAATTCTTCATAACTTCACCAGTGATCTCTAAAAATTGGGGTGTTATAAAAGGAACAATTAAGTGTCAAATAATAATTAGAAATAAATAATTTGGTCTTTACAACATAAAAAAATTCCTAAATAGTTTATTTTGCGTTCCTGTCAACTCGTTAATGCAATTTTTAAACTCAATGATTTACTCACTTGTATGCATTATTTTATGTTTCATGGATGCATTAAATTATTCTTAGAAGTATTACTGTGATCATCAAGATAATTGGTTCCTCTTTATTTACACAAGTATTATTTGTTACTAAATCAAATGGGCGCTGTTCGACATCTAGAATATTGTTAGCTGAAAATAATTGACAATTAATTAAAATTATTTAAAGAATTTTTTGCTGTATGAACTTAATTATCCTTTTTTTAAATTATTAGTAGGATCGAATTGTTTGATTTTTGTTATTGTCAAGCACCTATAACACTTGTTCGAGTGGAAACTAAGTTGATCAAGTAGAAACTATAAATTAAATCAGTGCTTTTCTTAGGATTAAATTGAATATTATTTTTATAGAAAATTAAGTATTTACTTTAGAATAAAGAAACATTTCGATCTCTCACAAAAAA
>JBBPBT010000556.1:300773-325112 GCA_037974875.1 Cicer bijugum | reverse complement strand
AAAAAAAAAAAAAAAAACTTTTTTAGGTTCCAACAAAAATTAAATAGAACAATTTAGTTTTTGAATTATAATTTGTCATTAAGCTGTATGGAAAACAAATGATCACATGTACCTTTAAATTATTAACGATATTAGTAAATTTGCTACATGACGTTTAACAAAAACATCAAAGGACAGTTTAATCCATCATTTCAAAACCAAATAATGAAGAAATAAAAAAAGGAAAAAGGAAAAAGGAAAAAGGAAAAGACACATACATGAGACATGAGAGTTGAAACGTGAAAAACCCTTTAACCTAGAAAACTCTTGACCAAATTATGTTTAAAATATTTGTTGAAGAACCTATATGTCTAATTATTTTATTTTACAATATATGTGGACTATTATATGACATATCATAAATGATATGTAATCGGAGAAAATCTTCGCTCTGTTGCTATGTCTATCCTGCAGTTATGAAGGGAGCTCAGACTGTTTTACAAACAAATAGGGAAAAACTGTGGGATTGGTGCAGAATCGACGAGATCTGGGTCCTAAGCAACCTCCGACAATCTAAGCCATGGTTTAAGGTGGTTATGTATTTTTCTCGTGAGGAAGAGAAAAAGTCACAAACATGAAGACTTAGAGAACAGGTAACGGATAGGATGGTCTCATGCATAAACTTATCCATCATGGTCCAATAAATAAAACCTGTTAATTAAAAGATACCGGACAGACTTTAGTACTTAAACTTGTGGGAGATTTCAATTTAATTTGCTTGTATTTCATGTGCAATTATTTTTTTTCCCCAAAGGTTCGTGCAAGCGATTCACATTGATTCTCGTTAAAATATAATTTGTTTCTTTTTATAATTTAGTGCTAAAGAAGTTGTTGAAATGTATAACTTACATAAGAAATAAATATTTCTCTTTAATTGATTATTTAAATTTAACATTTTTTAAATAAAAATAATAATTATAATATAATAATTTTAATTTTTTTTATAAAATTTATATACAAAATAAATATTTATCAATAAAAAATTAGTTAATTTTTTTTAATAACAATTATAATTTTTTTTCCATTTCAAATTTTCATGTTCTTTTAAAAATGTATCACTTAAAAAATCGTTGAAATATATAATTCATATAAGAAATAAATATTTGTCATTAATTAATTAATCAAAAAATTAATTTTTTATATCTTTATAATCAAAATAATAATAATTATAATATATTTTTTTTATAATTTATTATAAAAGTTGTATACGAGATTTAGTATTTTGTTATAAAAACTATATAAGAGATAAGTGTTTTTTGCGTGAGATATTAGAACTCGTGTGTATTCACACTGATAAGTTACTAGTATTATTGTTATAAAAAGAAATAATTAATCTACCTTTTTATGGGTATTAATTTTAATTTTATTTATAAAGAAAATTTAAAAATTATACATATATGATATTTTTAAATTATAAAAATATTTTTAATCACTGTCCGTTGAATCATTAAATTATATTTTTTAATTATTAAAATGATAATTAAAAATTGTCTGAGACTATCTCTGTCCTATCAATGTACTAAATCGATGAAAGCTCCGGTCTCTCCAAGTGTGTCTTCATAATTCTCTCACTACAAGAGGAAAGTGTGCAAAAGTTTGATAGTTATTGATAAAGATAGTATTCTTAAATTTTCAAATTATATGGTTCTTAAATTTACTCGATCGGATATTTTTAAGTGACTTAATTATATTAAAATTTACAATCACGTACAAACAAATTTAAATATTGAGACGGCATCTCCTATATTTTTTAAAATTATTTTTTTATATAAGATTATAAAAAATAATAATAATAAATTATTAAAATATTTTGTAATTTTTTTTATTTTGAAAAACACAGCATTCCTTATATTTTTAAAAATTATAATTTTTTATATAATGATGGTTGATAAATTATTAAAATATTTTTTAATCTTTTTGTTTTAAAAAACAATATCTCATCTCCCCTTTCCACTTATGTATCTCTCTTATGTCAACTCAATTTGTTCTCTCTCTTAAAATCTATACTAATAAAATATAATAAAATTAATATAACGATGTCTATCTATGGACAAATTATTTAATATCGAATCATAAATTATAACAAACAAATTCTAATACTTTTAGTTAACAAGTCAGCTATTACCTATTAACAAATTTTTACGTGTTAACAATTGATATATAATATAATGTTAACAATTGATATATAATATAATAAGATACTATTTTTAATTGTGAATTTATTTATGTATTTTTTAGGAGTGATACGATATTTAAACATAAGAAAATTGATGTATCTTCCAAGAAGAAAAATTTCGACAAAAACTTATTTGATTAAATTGTGTGAAATTTTAAAACTTGTGTAAATTGTATGACAAAAAATTGTAAAACTTATAAGAATTGAAATTCTAACTTTTTCAACTTATTGACTATGTATAAATTGTGTGAAACTTTAAAAGATATATATAACTTTTAAAAATTTTAATTATAATATTTTAGTTAATATTTATTGCTCACCAACTCCTCCAATATTTTGTGCAAGATCCGCCACTGCACCTACGTGAGAAGAACTCTCGATCAATTTTCCACCACTGCAAAAAGATCCATGTCAAACTCTTAATTCGTTCGTATTTGTGTCTAAGTTGCTTAGTGCTGACATTAAATAACGACAAAAAGAAATAGTATAAAATTGTGAAGAAACGGTGCAACGGACAAATATCGAACGGAAAGAAGAAACTTGATTATTTTTTTATAAAATTTAATAAATAAATATTAATTATTTTAAAATAAAATAAAGATAAAACTTTATAGTATAAAATTCAAAATATAATAAAACTAATAACACGTGAGTAATTTATTTGTGATTCAATTTAATAGAATCAAAAGTTATTAATTTTGAGTTGTACTAATTTTAGAATTTTAGAGACAACTTTCCTTTAATGATTATCAACACATGATTAGGTATGGCAACGGGGCGGGGCGGGGGCGGATTTTGTCCGTTACATAGTGTAAAATTTAGACACTCATCCCCGCCCGCAACGGGTCTCGGGTTTCCCCGCCCACACACTCATATATATAAAATTATAAATTTAAAAATTATATTTATTATAATAAAATAATAATTATTAAACAATTATAAAATTAAAAAATATTTTATATAGAGATAAAATTATAATTTTTAATATTTTAAAAAATATTAAATATATTAAATATATATATATATATATATATATATATATATATATAAAATTTAAAAATTATAATAATAATACTTGTGGAGCGGGTCGAGTGCGGGGCGGGGTGAATATCATCACTCCAAACCCACCCCGCCTCCGAATTTTAATGTCGGGGAAAATCTGCACCAGCACCTTGCACCCAATTAAAATGGGTTTTCCCCACTCAAATCGAGTGGGTTTAGATGGATATATGCTGCTGCGGATTTTATTGTCATCGCTACACATGATATATATATCATAGGTGAAAGGAAAATAAAGTGATTACATTGTTGTTTTTGCATTGAAGAAATTCGTTTTCAGAATAATAGAAAGTTGAATTTTCATTCTATTGTTTTTCTCCGTTCTTCTCCCTTTATTTATTTTCTCTCTTGTTCTCTTTCTCTCTCTAGGAGAAGCCATATTCACCTTTAATTTCATCAATGGAACAATGAACTTTTTCAGGATTGCTAGTGACATGACATATCCAAACGAGCGTAGAAGGAAGATTTCAAGCTCTCGGTTCATACACAAAACGTCATTGATGTAAGGGTTCAAAACTAACACTTTTATTTTCTTTCCATTTTTTGATTTGTCTCCTCAATGTTATTCATTTTCTCTTTGTTCTGTCGCTTCATTTTGATGATCATTAACCTAATTCATACGATTTTTCCAACTGATACAATCATATGCTTTGTAATTCATATATTGATTATGATGCTATATGTTTATGAGATATATTTAAAAAAAAAATAAAGTACGTTACATCAATAGAAAACGTGAATGTTTTTATATAATCTAACTAAGAGAGTTATGCTCTTCACTTTACGAAAACATTTTCTATTTTCATTTTAAAAAATTTGTAATAAATTTACTTGCTAACAAGAAGGTAAGAGACTATGTTGAAGTGAACAATTGTTTATATTTCTAGAAACAATGAAAATGTCAATTGTTTTCATTATTTTTGGAAATGGATATTCATCAACTGACATGTCCTTTTCTCTCCACAACAATGCTTCATTTCAAGAGTATGCAATCAAGATAAAATAAGCACATATTTTAGAAAATGAAAATAAAATATTTTCACAAAGTAAACATGCCCTAAATTGTTCAATCACCATACAAAATCGCAATATAAATTTAAAATGTCAAAAATTGTGTAGGGTTACAACAACAAATAATATTATATGAATATATAAGAAAATCACCGATCTCACTCACCTTGTAATAACGAGGAAAAAGAGAGTACCCACAAGTACGGTTTCACCATTTTAGAAGTACCTATGCTTCAGTGAACCTAATTCATTATATTTTTAATTTATATGATCTGTTACTTAACTTATTCCAGTTCAGTTATCTATATTTATCAGGTTACTTTTCAAAAGAATTGTCTAGCTTTTGATATCATATTCATGAATATGCTTTATCTTTGCTGCTGAAGTTAGCTCACAACCAGATGTCGATGATAATAATAGCTTTATGTTTTAACTTTATGCATTGAACACTGTTTTAACTTTCTTCTTCATGCTTTTTTTTTCACTTTTTTTATTGACTTATCTTTTCACAGTTATATATTTTTGGTGTTTTCTTGTGAATGATCACTTGCCATGTCATTCAAGACCTATGTACCCCATAGTTTTTTGTGGCATTTGGCTCAACTGATTGAACATTTGCAACAAGTGCGAATGAAAGTAGCCTACCGTATGCACTTTTAGTTGAAGGCTTGTGCTCTGTGCGAAAGTACGAGGAGGCTATGAGGTTAATGTTTGATATGGCCTATCGTGGCTGTAAAACTGATATATTCCTTATGTATATCAGAACATTAATTGATAATAGTATGTGGGAAGATATGCATTATTCTCCTTTTGGCTTGCTGGTTTAATAAATTAGTCGGTGGATTACAATGATAAATTAAAAATCAAGTAATATATTCAGTTTTTGATTCTGAACTTGATTGATGCAAATTCCTTAGTAATGATGTACATAATAAAGATCAGAATGGTAACTGGCACAAAGGCGACAACTCTATGAGTAGAGTGTGAGGCCATAACAGTACAGCTGTTGTATCTGCCAGTTGTCACACTCCTATATTGTGCCTTTGTGTTTGGCATTGCAACTATTGTTTCTTGGACCACTGACAAATAAGGTTGGATCGTCGGCATTTGCAGGAGCCAGAGATTATTGGCCTCCGGTCATTTTGATTCGAGGCCCAAGGAAAATCACAATCAGCCTGCAAAATAAACTGTTGTTGAGGAATCACACGTTGCAGCAGAAAACCATGGTGCATTGTGCCTATAGATATGTATGTACTTATGTTGTAGCTGTTTTTATACCTAGTTTCTGAAGATTTTAAGTAGTAGCTATCTATACTATGAAATAGTAGCAGACACCTTAATTATCAATGTTTGTACAAGCAAGTTTACATCCTTTTATGGAAGTTGTTTTCTAAAATCATGTGATAATGATTTTGCAGTTTTGCTTTATCAGTATGATGGTCGAACCAGTGAATGCAATCAATTTGAATGGTCAACGAATGCAATTGATATTAGTGAAAGTAAGCAAGCAAAATGGTATTTTAACTTTTGAGTTGGATAGATCATGTATAACTAACTACATTGGTTATTTAGTACGCTGGCACTTTAACCATTTTCTTATGCTTGGTATTCTCACATGTTAAGTTATGCATCTTTCGGCTGGTGTAGAAGACTGCTGTGAGGCAATGTTGCATGATAAGAAGGTGAGAAGATTCACTAAATTCTTTGCACGCTTGATTCTGTAATGTGTTAAATGTTTTTCTATTTGTTTCAGTGCTTCGTATTTGCAACAAAACTGAGCAAAAAGATATTTAGTGGAAAAGGTTCTGTGAAACAGAGCAATGTAAATGCAAAAGATAAGCTGAATTATTAGAACGTCGTTAATACTTTATTGCAAATGGCATATCTACAAATATCAATGTGAAATAGAAGTTTAGGTATTATACTGATTGAAATGATCTTTACTATTTTCTCAAATCCTGAATTATATTTGAGTAACTTCTATTTTACATGGATTGAAAATGATATTGTTTCTAGTAATTTGAAGCATCTCAATGAAACTGCTAAGTGCATTGATGTAACATTTCTCTAGAAGATTCCTTATTGTAGTTTCAAGTGTTGGGGCAAACACTTTCCTTGTTCAAGATATTGGCAGAAATTAAAAGTATGTTATATTATTCAAGTTTTGTCTTCTGCAGTACTGAATTTATTTTTGATGTTGCAACAAGTGCTATGGTTGGTTCGTCAAATATTTTTACTTTCTATATTTTATTCTAAAATTTGGTTATTATTGTTGAAGTTGTGGGATTTTAGAGAAAAAGAGGAGAGAAAATAATAAGGGTTTGAATATTATTGATAATAGCTTAATGCTGAATTGATTACAATAGACTCAATACTAATCTCTATTTATAGAGAAACATAAATTAAATCCTAAATTAGGAATAAATCATAATAATAATAATAAGAGATATTCTAAGATTCTCTATAATTATAAATTGATCATAGAAAATAACTCAAGATACTCTAATATAATATAAAAGATATTATAAGATATTTTCTAATATTCCAACACTCCCCCTCAAGCTAAAGCTTACTAAGCTTTAGCTTGCTAAAAGAAAACAATGTTTTGCTCCACAAAATAATAAAAAAGATGGAGAGGCAACTCAGGGATGCATGTGAAGTCGGAGATAATTGCTATAAATATAGCCTAGCCAGATAGTCTGATTGATCATCAGCCTGAGAAAGATTCATGGTAGGCAATTGAACAAAGCAAGCTCCGTTCTTCTAAAAACTGTATTTGGAAGCTTCAAACCAATAATAGTGGAGACTCAAAATATTTAAACTCGAATTTGCTTCAAGGAGAGAGAGGCGTGCTTCAAGAAGATAAAGGCAAGGCCAGTGCATCTGGGAGAAATTGCCAAGATAAAGTAAGTCATGAAAATAAAAGATACCGTTAGAATAACCACCAACGGAAGAAGTCATCACTAATATAATTCATATGTGGGAAGAGAGACACCACCATAATGATCGTCGGTGGGAATAAAAGCCACTGTTAGAATCTATTAGTAAAAACTAAATTGCATGACAAACACCAAAGAAGAAGCAGCACAACTCTAACGAAACGAAGCCATGATCGATCATCAAAGTAAGAAAATGCGTCCAAAACAGGAGAAATAACGGTTGTTTGAACAATGACACATATTTTCGTTGATCAAAAATTGGAGAGTAAGGGCATATTTGGAACCATCGAAGAAAGAATATTCGTGCACCAAGAAGAATCCCATCAATTGAATTGTAAATCTTCCAAACCTGTAAGCTAAGATCCCACTCATAAGGGCTGCAACAGCTGCCACGACAAAGGTTGAAGAGTTTCCTCCACCAAAAATCTGATCCGACATTCCACTTCCCAAGGACACCACAATCTGTGGGACCACTATTCCCAAAATCAGAATCAGGACACCCACGGTCCAAGTTGGAAACATACAACTTTGTGTCGGCTTGTACTCCTTGAATTCCTGCAACTCTGTGGCACACATCTTTTCTAGGGTTTCGACCAGAGTTTTTTTTTTTTTTTGCGCGCAGTGAACAGTACCGTGTGATGAACAGTGATGCGACTAATCTGCTGAAAAATAAACGAAAAGCTACAAAAATCGGAATTGGGACACGGTTTATTGAGAAAAAAATCTTACCGAATGATGGAATGTTAGAAAAGAGAAACAATGTTTATATTCCCTAATTGTTGGGAATTCGGCAGCGGAATAGAAGCGGAATCGTTCAAGGAGGATCGAAATAGGCTCTAGATACCATGTTGAAGTTGTGGGATTTTAGAGAAAAAGAGGAGAGAAAATAATAAGGGTTTGAATATTATTGATAATAGCTTAATGCTGAATTGATTACAATAGACTCAATACTAATCTCTATTTATAGAGAAACATAAATTAAATCCTAAATTAGGAATAAATCATAATAATAATAATAAGAGATATTCTAAGATTCTCTATAATTATAAATTGATCATAGAAAATAACTCAAGATACTCTAATATAATATAAAAGATATTATAAGATATTTTCTAATATTCCAACAATTATGAAATTGCAAAAACATTGTATTGTTTTTTATTGATGTTTTTGGTTTTTTGCAAGGCACCTGCTCGTTGATGGAAAAAAACAGGACACAAAGGTATGCTTAATCTCTTATTTTAATAAAAATTATTCGATTGTATTTTCATGTATTCTGTTGATAACATATATCCAAGAAGATGCAGAGGGACATACAATGTGAGACTCTAGCTTTTTCCAATTCACTCACACTAGTATATTCTAAGTTCCAACATTTGTTGAATATTGAATATACTGCATATGTAAATGGCTCATAGTTTCCTCTATGCATATGTAAATGGCCAACAATATTAGAGCTATAAGTGACAGTTAAGCAAATATTAGTCTACAGAGTTGTGTAAAGAAAACGATCATCAAATTAATGAATTATGTGTTTGATTTTGAAAATCATACGGAAACAAAAAGAATAATACAGATTATTACAGAATACAACTCAAGAGAGTACTTGGTCATCAATTTGTATGTGTGGTATACGAGCCACCTTGTGCCACTCCTTTCCTACTTTGGGTTTAAGCCTTGGAGTTAACATTGGACATTCCTGGATACTAAGATGATCTAAGGAAGAAGGAAGTCCTTGTTCCGGCAATGACCGTAGCATGTCACAACAATTAATTTCAAGTGTATGAAGTGCATTCAGGTGTTGAAATCCATTGTAGTCAAGCTTCTTCAAACTCTTCAGGGTGCTAATGCGCAACGAGATGATATTTCTAGGAAGTATATTCTCATCCGGAAATGATTCAATGTCTATGCATCCACCTTCAACCTCAAAATGAGTGAGAGACTCAAGATTTTCCAAACCCCAATTCTTTTGTTGTGTAAGTTTGTCACAATAGGAAATGGAGAGTAGAGTTAAACTTGAAGGCAAGCCCTCAAATGGAAAAGATTCAATAAGTGGACATCTATGTAAAAATAATGACTTGAGAGATGTGAGAGAGTTCATAGAATTGGGCAATCTGTTAAGATTCTTTCCATTGAAAAGGAACATGGATGCTAGATTTGGTGTATGTAGTCCATCTGGGAAAGACGTCAATTCTGTGCAATCTCTAATTTCTAAAGACTCAAGTGATGGAAGATTACCACTAAATGATATAAGATCATGACAATCCCATATACAAAGAATTTTGAGTTCAGGGAATGAATTTAAGTTCAAGGTTGTGAGTGAATCACAACTTTTCCCAATGAACAAATGTTGGAGAAAGGCAAGCTTCTCTCTTGATTCTAAAGATGGAACAAGTTCCAATCTTGTACAGTTACGTACGTAAAGTGTTTCCAAGGAAGCAGGGTAAGGGAAGGATCTAAGAGAAGAACAACTGATGAGATATAATTCTTGAAGAACAGGTGATACACCTAGCAAATCATGTGGAAGGACCTCTAATGATTCACATCCTTCAATTTTTAGGCTTTGCAGCTTTGGCGGCAATGATTTCAATTGCGATACGGTCATAACTTTTAATACTTCAAAGGATGATCGTACATCGTCAATATCTTGTGATGGACGATTGTGATCTGCTGTTGTGTTTGTTGTATCCGCTTGTGCGGTCATTGGAATTTTAGCTTTAGGCAATGAAGATTGTGGATCTATTTGCTGTTCGATGATAGAAATATTGGCTCTAGAGGACACTTGTGGCTTTGGGATTCCTATTCTATCCAAAGATGCAGGGTAAGGAGGTAATCTATTTCTTGTGAATTCAGTTTCCATCCTTTCCTCGTGAGCAATGTCTTCAATCTCACCTAAAGAAGAGCCAATAGTGAACTTATTGCTGGTAAAACCAGAAAAGGATTGTGTGCTGATTTCTTGCACTTCTTCGGAAATTACAACATGTCGCCGCAAAGATGGTTGTGAGTGGGTTTTCACAACATTTCTCATTAATGCTTCATTACTGTCATGTACAAACACTTCACATGTATTTGAAACTTTTGGAAGTGGAGCTACAAGGTGATGGCATCCAGAAATCTCCAACTTCTGTAAAGAAGGAAGCTGTTTGGGTAAATTTCTCTCTAGCTTGGGACACCTTATTATATGAAGCTCAATGAGATAGGGGAATTCAACACCTTCTAGTATGTTCCAGTCTTTCCATTCCAACATATCCCAAAACTGCAAAGTCTCTAATGATTGAAATGGCTTATGTGAAGCAGTCATAGTTCCATAAAACTCATGGCCTATGGAACTAACGTTAGTGAACCCTTCAATAAAGAGATCTTTAAGAAGTGGCAGGTGTCCAAGTGTTGGCAATGAGTTGCAATACTTACAATGTCGGAGATCGACTAATTGTAATGCCCAATAAGATGGATCCGTCAACCAATTTGGGAATCTTTCACCTCCATAGTATTCTATTGTTAGTCTCTTTAAGCCTTTGTGTGGTTCTAGATTCTCAATCACTTCCATTTCATTTCCATTGCCATCTTCACCATTTCCCCATTGAAGCATAAGATCATCAAGGCACTTTTTCTCTTTTAGTTTGACATTTGAAGCATCCATAGAAAAAGCCACATTTTCGAGCTTTGAAATGGACAAAGTAATAAGATTCGAAAGACCTGCTAAACCTTCAAGTCTTGTCTCTTTTTTAGAAACAATGAAGTCAGTCAATGTCCGAAGACCTGTCATTTTGTTCATCTGCAAAGGCATCTCTTGCACTCCGCTATCTCTTACATCAAGGCAACGCAAGCGTATCAAGTTGCATATTCTTGGAGGAAAACTAGTGAAAGAAATGCAGTTTGTCAACATAAGTGTCTGCAAATTAAAGAGATCACAAATGGAATCTGGCAGTGTCTGCAATGCAGTGTGAGAAAGGTCAAGGTAACAAAGATGACTTAATCTTCTAATTGAATCAGGCAAGTTGGTTATGTCATAGTGAGACAAAGAGAGTGTCCGAAAGATCTGCGGATTCAACCACCACATAATTTCCTCCAACATTAGAGGGTTGATATGGCTAGGAGCTCGCTCATGAGGCAAACATACTGGCAAAATGGTTCTTAACAATTTTCGATTTGTACCTAAAATTGATTCTGAAAAATCCTGTCTTGTTCTAGAATATGACAAATGGTGCTTATAGGATTTTCCAAACACATAGGTTGCCAGATCATGAACCAGATTATGCATTGTAAAACTTAAACCAGAACCAAACGGTTGCAAGAATGACCTCATTATTAGATAACCAAAATACTCATCACCAATATCTTCCATGCTTTTGTGATTGGATTTGGAGTTTGAGTTTTGCAAAAAGCCTTGTGCCATCCACAAGAGGACCATCTCTTTCTTTTTGAATTCATAACCCTTTGGAAACAATGACAAATAAGCGAAGCAACGTTTAAGCTCTGCTGGGAGATCAAGGTAACAAACCACAAGAAAAGCAGGAATTGGTAGATTGACATCACCTTCATCAATTAATTTGTTCCTCAATATATCAACCCATTCACTGAGTTGTACCTTATCTTGCAAGAGACTCCCAATCATTTTTGCAGCCAAAGGAAGGTTTCCCAATCTGTTCATTATTTCCTTTCCAACTGCTACTAGTTCTGGATACTCATGAAGATCCATTTGCCCGAAAGCATGCACCACAAAAATTGACCATGAATTCTCTGATGATAGCATACCCAGTTGGAATGTATGATTAGCTTGTGGCACAAGCAATGAATCATCATCATCATCATTATCATCATCGGGATCCGAGGTCAAGACTATGGCACTACCTCCTGTTGCTGCTTCAAACAAAGAATCAACAAGCATGTTCCAATTCTTAGTAGCATCCTCAGGTTGAATCCTGATATCATCCAACACCAGCAGAAATTTCTTCCCTTCAAAGCTTTCCTTCAATTTTGTACTCAGCTCATGGAAATCGTTTTCATTCACAAACTCCTCAGTAACTGCCTCAAGAATCTTCTTAGCTATAAAGTTAATGCTAGCTTTGTAAGGAACATTGACCCAAGCTCTAAGATCAAAACACCCCTTCACTTTGTGATTGAAGTAAATCACATCAACAAAAGCAGTTTTACCAGCACCTCCTTTTCCCTCTATGTTAATCACTTTGATATGTTCACTAGTAGTAGTAGTAGTAGTTGAAATTAACAAGATATCCAACACAGACTTTTCTTCTTGTTCTCTTCCATAGAAATAATCTTTGGGATAGTTTCCATAGAAATAGTTATCCAAAACAACAGAACATGGAAACAAGCCATGCAAAGATTCCCTCCATGTAACACTTTGAGCTATGCCAAGGGAATCCTTCATTTTAGAAAGATCCACCAACCTATCAATGATGCTAAGGATTTGAGATTTTAAGTCCCTGTTTGGCTTGTTTGATTTTGAGAAGACTCCCAAAATTTTGGTGTTTGTGGTAACCTCTTGCCACTGCAACAGAAGCTCCTCTAAACTATAAACAACATACTGCAATGAATTAAGCCAGTCCTTTATTGCTTGGGTTTTTGTTGTGAACTGCTTGTGCTCAGCGTCATCAACGAGAGAATCGTGCAACCGTAGTATAGCTATGAGTTTACGCTGATATTTGGGTGGTTTGTTAATGATGAAAGGTTTGGAAGTGAGGAGGAGAAGGTTGTCTAACAGATCGTGAAGGAGAGCAGAGAGTAAGGCTCTACCCATTGTTGAAAGTTGAAACTTCAAAATTGCAAAGCAGAGGAAAAAAAAAAAAAAAAGATTATGTTGTTAATTTCTTGGTTTTGTTCGAAGTTGAGGCAATAGCTGGGATAAGATGCAATAATTCGTAATTTCCATTTCCATGTGTGGTTCTTAAGGTGGGAGAATTTGTGAGTCAACGGTTAGCATGTGATTGATTATCAACTAGAGATTTAACTAAGGCTTAGGTCAAAAGAATGAGATGGAATAGAATGTGAGAAGTTAAATATTCCATTGTTTGGATACTCATTAAAAACACTGGTTAAAAACATTTTGGGGGCTATATTATAATCTTACAAGTTAGGTCTATTATAAAAGTAAATGTAATTTTAATAATTAAAAGAAATAATAAAATAAGTTTAATTCTTATAAAATTTAAAAATTTATTTAGTTTCAAAAACAACATTTTAATTTTAATTTTTTTTAGTCTTTGTTTAGAAAATATTTAAAAATTGATATTTTTACTCTCTAAAAATATAAAATTAAAATAAGAATTTAAAGGGAATAAGTTTGTTTAGGGATTAAACTTAAAAGATCCGTAGCAATTACAAATATATTCAATGGTCTCATTTGTTTAAGATTTTAAAAAAGTGTTTTTATGAAAATTTACTTAAAAATAGTATAAGTTTTTTAGATTCATTTGTTGAATAATTAAGATATTCTTTATTAAAGATTTTAATATGATAAAAATCAAATCACGTTTTTTTTAAATATATCTTTAAAACTAATTTTTATAAAGAATCTTTCAAAATAGTTTTTCATTTTAATTATTTTTTGAAATTTTATTATCAAAAACCAGTCGTATAAAATAAATGAAATATTTAAAATAATATTTTAAGATAATCAATTTAAGTTAATTATTCGGTTAAAATTTTACTTTTAAAATTCTTTAACAAATCATATTATGCAGCTAAGTAGAAGATGATGAAATTCACCAAACCTCTAACCTGCCCATGTCAATGTTACATCAATTAATATTTAATATATAGTTTAAAATCAAATTACTTAAGGATAGATCAGCAACCATAGGCAGTCTTTATCATAGTATCACAATGACCATCCATATAAAATCCAAACCTTGTACGTAAAAAACATCAATATTATGATAAAGGTTATATTAAACAACATGATCAGTGTCAAATTAATCATCTAAATATACATGTATCAGCTATATATTGCAAAAGGTTAAATGTCTAATTAATAAATATTACAATTGTTTCCGGCTACCAAGTGTCCATGATCATTAAACCACTCCAGCACAATTGCAAATTCTTTTGCATCAGACATAACATGTCTACTAGTTTTATAACATATGCCCTGTACAAATTATAAAAAGATATTGATATATAAACCAATGAGAATTCATGTCAATGATAAGGATGTTATTGATAAAAATCAATTAGAGTTCCAATTCAAGAAATTTTTTTATTTCATTTACAAAGGTCAACTCAATCATGAGGCATAAGGCCAAATCTATATGACCATATTAAGCGTATATCACATAATTATTAAAATAAAACTAAAATAATACAATTTATATTAATCACAAACAACTAAAATTTGTGTTTGAATTTGATTTTTCCTTTTTTTCATCACAATTAGTTTCTTTTACATCCGTCATTCCCTCATTCTTAGAAGAAATTAAACCTTGAATTTAGCTCCATCGTAACCTACATAAAAAAAGAAAACACAAATCAAATACATGAAAAATATGTTAGCTCTTATCATAGAGCTCTAAACAAGAATCTTGCATGAAGAAACTTCAACAATCGTTTGAAATTGAAAAAATAATAAAGAAAAGAGAAGCAACATACATGAGATTATAGACAGGAAAAAAAAACATGGTGTGAAATAAAGAATTAACAATGGCAATCCATTGCAAAATGAGATTCAAAATTACAAGCGCAACCAAACTTACCTCTTGAACTGAATTTGATACTTGTACACAGAATGACAACTCTTCTGCTATTGAAACATAACTTACGTAGCAACTTCTAAAGAATACTCGAAAATCTTAAAGGAACCAGATTCAGATTTCTATCATTTTCAAATTAGATAAAAGCTTTTGAACCAACAAACATTAAACAAATCAAAAGGTTATAGAAAAATCACAAAGCGGCGTGTAACAAAGAGAAATCACAATGTAGTCTAAAACTAAGAACTAACAATGTGATTTCTATCATTTTCAAATATGAGAAAAGCTTTTGAATCAAGGAACATTAAGCAAATCAAAACATTATAGAAAAATCACAATGTAGTCTAAAACTAAGAACTAACAATGGAAATATATGAAAAACACAAATTCAGTGAACTTTGAAGTTATTACATATAAATATATATTTAATATGCATTAAAATATCGAGTAGATACCTGACATTTTCAACTAAGATCTGTGATCTAATCTTCAATGACTCTGGAAGGAATGAGAGAGACCATATTCCAGTAATCTCCAATGTCCTTTTCACATAGAACTTTTAATAATGGGCATGCTCTAATAGTAATATGAGAAAGGGAAGTGACTAGTCTGTCTAAAGGAAGAGATTCAAGATTAGCACAAGCTTTAATCTTCAGAATTTTGAGAGATGTTAGATATTGAACTCCTATATGCTCCAGTGAAGTAAGACTAGGAAGTTGGGTGATATGAAGAGAAGTTAGTGATATCATTTCCTGAAGACCCCATGTAGTCTTAGGCGAGAAATCAACACATTTGCTGATACAAAGTGACTCAAGCTTTGGAGCAAGCAACCCTCCTTCAAGAAATTGAGTAAGTTTGGAGCATTGTTTTAGCTTTAACTTCCGAAAATTTGGTACACTGTTTGGAGCACATGAAATCATCTGGAGATTGCTACAATCTTGTATGTGAAGATCTTCAAGCTTGTGGAAGAGGTACAATGGAAATGAGATGAGAGAATCACAACAACATTTTAAGTGTAATTTTTCAAGTGCTGAATAGTAGTGAGGTTCCTGCATCAAACTCTGAGGATGAAGTAGTTGAAAATTTCTGCACTCATAGATTTCAAGAGATTTTAGTGTTCTTAATCCATCCATAGGAATGGTGACTAGAGATGAGCAGTTGCTTATGGCTATGATTTGAAGGCATTTATTTTCCTCCATCATTTTCTCCGGTAACGACACCAATGCATCGCAGCCCGCCAGCACTAATTCTCTCAGCCTTGGAACCGACGGCATTGGGCTTGTTAGAGCTTGACATGCAGTGATCACTAATTTATCCAACAAAGGAAGGTGGTCAGGCAAGCTTTTGGTCAATTTAGGACATCTCTCTATATAAAGCTCTAGAAGTGAAGGGAACTCTCCATTTTCTTCAAATCTATTGGAGGACCATTCTTCCCAATTGGGCATGTCCTCAAACTTCATAATTTTCAATGATCTAAATGGTTCACTTACATTCCCATAGAATTCTTGATCAACTTTCTGTAGGCTTGTCATCATTGTTATATGGAGTTCTGTGAGAGATGACAATTGTCCAAGTGATGGCAATGAGTTACAATTTTCACAATTAGCGAGGTATAGAAACACCATACAAGAGAATGAAGAGCTCCCCAACCATTTCGGCAACTTATTGCCACCAAAATTTTGAATTTTAAGTCTTTTTAGATTTTTATGTGGCTCTAACATGTCAAGTACATTTGTTTCAGTATCTTCATCATGAGTTGTAGTTGTCCACTTGAATTCTAGTTCATGAAGATATTTCTTACCCTTTAACTTGGCTTGGGAAGCTTCTTTTGCATCAACTACATTTTGCAAACTCTCAATCAAAAGTGATCCATGGAGTTCTGAAAGCTCTCCTAACTCACTAATTTTCGATCCTCCTTCACAGCCAACTACAAAGCTGGTCAACACTTGAAGGGACTTCACTTTACTAAAATTTGCAGGCATGTTTGTCACAATGCTTCCACTTATATCAAGGTGACGTAAGTTAACTAAGTTGGACATGTTTTTCGGTAACACTGTCAGACAACGACAACCTGACAACAAAAGTGTCTCCAAGTTATACAAAGTGGTAACAGAATCAGGCAGAAACTCAATTCCCGTGTAAGAAAGATCCAAATATCTTAGATGCATCAAGTTTCCAATTGAAAGTGGCAACTTGGTAATTGGATAGTGAGACAAAGAGAGCACACGTAAGCGTTTCAATTTTGGTAACAAAATTGAAACCATACTGGTAATTGATGAGGAGTAAACAAAGCATGAGAATCTGAATGGTAGGAAGGTCCTAAGTTGCTTAAATTCAGAGAAGATTTCAAACTTTTCAGGATCATCATATATACCTTGTAAATAAGATAAATGGCGAACACTAATTGTGATTTTTCTAGGATGATTATCATCTAATTTGTAAAAGAATTCACCTGCAACAAATTGGGCTACATCACTTATAAGGTCATGCATCATATAACATGATATGTGGTAGGTTGATTGATAAAAGAATGACCTAGATAGTAACTCTTGAAAGCATTCTTCTCCTACATCCTCCATTCTCTTCAATGTTTGTTGTGGCAGGATTCCTTCAGCCATCCATAAATAGATCAAGTCCCACTTTTTTATTTCATATCCTTTAGGAAACATAGAACAATAAGTAAAACATTGCTTTAAATGAGAAGGTAAATGACTATAGCTCAATCTTAAAGCAGGAAGAATGTTACACTTATCACTTGGTAACTCCCATATCCTACTATAACATATACCTTCCCACTCCCTAACATCTTCTTTTGTACGTAGGAGACACCCTAGAGATTTTGCAGCTAGAGGGAGACCATTGCACTTCTGTACTATTTTTTCTCCAATGTGTGCCATCATGGGATACTCATCCGATTTCCCTGATTTGAATGCATGACTGGCAAACAACTTCCAGGTATCTTCATGAGATAAAAGCGAAAGAGAATGAGTTAAATCCGCACGAATTAATGTTGCAACATTTTGATTACGTGTGGTGACGATGATTCTACTTCCCTTGTTTGCTGATTGAAAAGGTCTTTGGAGGATGTCCCAGTCAAGAAAATTCTCATTCCAAAACCCATCCAAAACAATTAGAAACCTCTGTCTTGTTGTCAATCTATCCTTAAGTTTGATTTGCAGTATATTCAAGTCTGAGATATTAGAATACGACATAGTGAACGACTCAAAAACTTTTTTGGTTATTTCATACACATTTGAAGTCTCTGACACAGAGGCCCATGATCTTGATTGAAAATGGTTCCTCACTTGTTCATCATTGTACAAAATCTGAGCAAGAGTAGTCTTTCCTACCCCTCCCATCCCAACAATTGCTACAACCGGCACCCCGCCTCCATTGGAATCACCAGATAATAAAAAATCAATAATCTTCTTCCTATCACCATCTCGACCATACACATGATGTTCATCCACCAAAGAAGTTGTGGATGAACCTAACGAGAGTGATTTACCTACACTTCCTTCTTTAAGACCAAGAAGATCTCTATACTCTATTATAGACTTCAATCTCTCAACTATCCTACCAATTTTGGACTGAACTCTTTCAGAAAAGGGATTGAGAGAAGAAGCATAATCTTTTACCTGATCTAAGGTGGTTTGGAATCCAGAATCCATCTCGTCGTGTATAGCTTTGCTGGAAATCTCATCCAAAACATCATCAGCATCATAGACAACATTCTTCAGCCTATCAACCCACTCCTTCACTGATGGATCATAAAACATTTTCTCCTCAGCATCATTAAGCACAGTACTGACAGATAGTAAAAGCATCTTCAACTTCTCTAGAAGTGTTTCATCAAGATGGTTTCCTCGGAAGAAGTCTATGAGTTCAACATGAGCTATCCTATCCAACAGCACTTGCAAGAAAGCAGAGATAAGTGAGCCTAGCACATCAACCATGATTCTGTGAAATGGACGAATGTCTATAACAAAGTGAAAACAGTGTAATTATGATTGGTTTTCTTAGTTGCTTTTTGAGACAAAGGAAATGAATAAAAAAGGCTTCATTGTTTACACTTCAGAGTAGTTGACTTAGCTAGGCTTCTGGAATACAGTTGACTTGGAAGTTTCTTATGTGCTGCAATGAATGAAATATCAAAGAGGGTGTTTTGAACCCACGTCGTTTATTGGAGTCCAAGTTTTAAAATTCAACGGAAAAAAAACAATAATATATGTGGAGCCTCTTCATTCCGTTTCTTGTTATTGATTGTATTGTAGGTATTAATTATTATTAGGGAGGAGTATACACGTAGGAAAGTTATGTTGGTGGTAGTATCGAAACAAAATAATTTCTTCTCCTCATATTAAGTGTTTTATTTGAAATATTTAATATCTAAAATACATTTTATTATTAAAATCAATACAATTAATGATATAAAATTAATCATTTTTAAGAACTGTGTACAAAACACAAAACACTTATGAGACCCACCATTTATATACAAACATCAAACTTAATAGTAGTGAACGTGAGAGGAGGTATTGAAAAAAAAATTTAAGTCTCATATTGAAAATAGATAAAATTCTAAGAAAATTTATTAACAGTTATATGTCTTACCTTACAAGTCGATTTTGTAAAGTTGAGTTAGACCCAACCCAAAATTCCAACAAAAATGACATATGTTATGTCCTACTTTCAAAATTCAAAATTGTTACCCGCACTCCTCACATTACTACCCACACCCCTCAAATTTCTAAAAAACTAAAATACCCAAAATGCCCTTGATATTTATGATATTTTTTAACTTTATTTTTCCAATCATCACCATTCTTAACATCTCATAACTCACATATCAAAAAATCACCATACCTCAACAATCCTAATTCATAATAATTTAAAACTCACATCACTCACTCATAACTAGGAGAAAGTCTACAACAATCTCTACACAATGTAGGAAAATGCTCATATACCCACACCTGCACATATATATAACATATCATTAGTTTAGAATAATTAATAATAGAAATTATAAACACAATACACAACCATACAATTTACTTGTAAAAGTGTCAAATATCCTGGAACAGTTTGGGCTGATGCATGTTGGCTTCTTGAAGATTGTCATATAGAGAAGCAAGAGGAGCTGCACCCCATGCATTTCCCCCCGCAATAATTGAGGTATCGGAAGCAGTCAGGATAGACACTCTTATATCTAAACAGTGTGCAACCGACCAAAAACAAAAGAAATGCCCTTGCAACCATCTGCCAATGCTGGTCACGACAACACTAATGGTATACCTCAAGTAACCAACTATATTGAATTGTGGTTGTCCGCGTGACATTAAATTCAACATAAGCAACAATATGACTAACTCCAAGAAGCTCTGCCAATATATATGCACCGTCATCCTTGTTAAATACATTAATACTAAAGAATGCACCAGTGATAGAGATATGCAGTAGAGAAAATACATCGTCCAAAGTAATTGTCACTATTGATGTTATGATGCCACCTCTCTATGAATGCAGAAATGATCCATTTGTCGATCATTTCGTAGCTGCATTTTAGCAAAGAATATAGTCCTGAGTTTTTAACCAGTTGCTCAACCTCTTCGTGTTCAATAACATCTTTTAATTTTTTCTCCGCGATCCTGAAATTAATTATGTGAAAAAATATAAGTTAAAAAAAATATAATTTAACTTAATTTGATTGAGAAAATTACCACGCCATCCCAGAGTCGAGTTGCCACATGTTCGCCGAATGTCCTAAGGACATAACTATCAACCAGACTACCAGAATATCCATCATCCTATGGAGGTTCATCTATGTCATCTGGTTGGGTTTCGGGTTGAGCTTCTTGTTCTTGTTGTTGTTGTTGTGGTCGTCGTCATTGTCAAACACTTACGTGAATTCAGTTCACGTACGTGAACCTATTTTCATACTAAAATTCGTGAACTCAGTTCACGTAGGGTATATGTGAATCCAGTTCACATACATGGTATCATTATGTATTACATGAACACATATCACGTACACCCTACGTGAACTCATTTCACGAACATGGTTCGTGAATTGAGCTCACATACGTTACTGGGTTTTTGAAAATTGTTTCACATACGTGAACCGAGTTCACGTACATTTATAGGTTTTTGAAAATTGGTTTGTGTACGTGAACTTAGTTCACGTACGTTTCTGGATTTAGGGTAGCAAAGGGTTTCATCATTGTCAAAAATGGAAATTTGATTTTAAGTTTTCAAACATTGCATTCATAAACAGAAACAACAAAACAAAAACAAAACAACAAAAACAAAGGTTGATACTTGATTCACAATAGTGATGCTTGATTGATGATCAATGATGCTCACTTGATGATGATGGTTGATGATGATTGAAGAAAATGAAAATGTTGAATGAAGATGATGAAGATTGAATGAAGAGGAAGAAGATTGAAATAAAGGGAAGGACAATTTAGAAATTTTGGTTTTTTTAAAATATTTGACGGATGTGGGTAGTAAAATAAGGGGTGTTGGTAGCAAAATTGTTCAAAACATTATTTACATGTGAACAACTTTTCAAATTGGTTGTGAATATACACTAGAATGAAAAGAAGTCATTATGAATTACAACTTGTAGTTTAACAGATTGGAGAGTCTATGGTGTTGTATTGTTTATTTGCAGCAAAATGTTAAATCATTCTTGTTGTATATCATTTTGATTCGATTCAGATCAAGATTTCAATGAATTTGACTGTTTTTACTATATTACGTCATAGATAATTTATTGTAGCATCAAGAAGACTTTCATGATATTAATACAAAAATGAAGATTATTAACTTAAATCATAAGGTAAGGAAGCATCAATATCAATCCTCATAATACAAGTAAGGAAGCATAAATTGTTTTGGAGTGCACTCCTCAACCGTAATTATGGGGGCTGAAATATTGTGGATTTTGTAGTTTTTGCAATAGCATTACAGCTGCAATTGTTATATTTTTTTATAATATAAAAATTTACAATGTAATCGATTGCAATTTAAAACAAACTCACATAATTAACAATTCGATTCGATTTGATAGTAATGGGTTCGCAATACACTACATGTGAAGAGTTCAGTACTTTAATGGGATATAGAAAATCTGTAGGCATTGGGTTCGGATGGCCATGACATCTCCTATATTTTTTAAAATTATTTTTTATATAGGTGATATTAAAATATTTTGTAACTTTTATGGTTATGAGAAACACAGACATCCTCTATATTTTTTAAAATTATAATTTTTTTATATAGATTATTAAAATAATAGTGATAAATTATTAAAATATATTCTAATTTTTTTTTTTTAAAAAAACAACATTTTGCCTCTCCCCTCTCTACGTATATTTTAACTTTTTTTTTGTTTGAAAAACAATATTTTGCTCTCCCTCTCTTAAAATTTATACTAATAAAATTAATATAAGAATCTCTATGATGGTTCGTATAATAGTGTGATTTAATAGTAAGTAGTATGTTGTCAACAATTTTTTTTCAACAGAAGTTAAAAAATATTACTTACAAAATATTTATAAAAGTTTATTGTTCTATGTCTTTCCTAAAGCCAAGGTTGACCCAATACCCAATAACTCTTATAATAATATTTAATAGTTATTATGTAAAAAAAACATTTAATAGTTTATTTTTTGGCCCGTAAAAAAAAATATTTTAATAGTTTATTTTTTGGCCTATAAGAATGTACTAACACTTCACTGGACAAGGAACATATTTCAAAATATACGATAACAGAAGAAAAGAACAAGAACAAGGACAAGACAACACGGACCCAGACAAACAAGACAGACAACAAACACATGAAAAGATGGATGGGAAAACATAAGCATGCAAAACAAAATCATATAAATTAAGACAAACATATGCAAAATAATAATGAAGTAAAGTACAAGGTACCTAACGATGACAGACATGAGTAATTTAACATAAGTTTCACTTATCTTACTAGAGTTGGTTGAACTTTTTTTATCAGATGATCTTCTATTAGACACAGGGTTATCTTGGTTTTGATATTGCTTTTGAATCAACGGTTGCAACCATTTGTTTTGGTGCTTTGACTTCACATATATGAGTCTCAAATGATGAGTCACACATGCAATACGCCAGAGGCGAAAACCTTGTCCTTGAGCACATAGGGGAAATGCTTTAGACCTTGTAGCCAGATGATCGCCGAAATGTCTCTATCTAGATTTTGACATGACTATGAGTTTAATGGGATGATGAGATGATTAAACTCATATGTGTATCAACTTCTCTAGTGGTGAGATCAGGTGGTGATCTTCCATAAGAGAGTCTTGGTCCTTTACATGCAGTCCAAGCTTCTTTGAGGATAATCTAGTTTCATAATCATTTCAAATGCATCATCTTTGTTATGACGAGGATCTACAACTTGTTTCCATTCAACGTTCCAAAAGAATGTTGATTGAAGGTTGAATTTCTTGTTATTTCTCCTAAAGGGTTACCTGCACATTTGAACATACATTCAAATCATAGAAGTTTTAGAGAGATTTTCCCTAATTGGTTAGATTCATTGTTGAAATGCATTATAATGTTTCCATTAGTTTGCACTAACAATTATATTGTATCCACTAATAGTTCTTCCTATTAGAGAATGAAAAAACATATTAGTAAGTAGATTTTTCTTACTTATCAACTCACTATACCTTATAGAATCGTATAGGTTTTGCCTAGTTTGTCATTGAAGAGTTTTAAATGATACAACCAGACGACATATTGGAAGGAATGAATTTTTTAGAGCATATAAAGACATATCTTAAAAGAAGAAATAAACAAGGAGTTTTAATATGCTATCCAAAACAGAGTTGATCACACGAAAAAGTATTTCCTTAGATAGTTAGAATCTAAGATTGTATCTCTCATATAGATATTACTTTGAGATGATTACTTTGTTTTAAGGGACACAATAAAAATCTTTATTCATGTCTATTCTTCTCTTTGAGTATTTAGTTGTCTCAATACAAAGATTTTGTTTTACTACTCAAACTATCATTGAAGAATGATTTGCATAAGGACAACTCTAACACGAAAAACCTTTTCCTGAAAACAAATAAAGTACCCAATAAACAAATCTTTGGAAGGGAGATGAAATTTACACTTGAGAAAATAAATGTCCTACAACAACTCTATATCTATTCTTCAAATAACAATTACATTCATTGCAAGTAGTCTTCGTCAAGCCAAAATTTGAGAAAAAAAAATAATAATTCAAAAGCATACATTATTTCAGACCATTTCCCTAATAATTCCAACATAGAGGTATCTTTGCTCTTACATGGTAAAATGCTCAAACAAGAGATCAAACTCTAATAGTAATTGTAGGTGATGAAAAAGGGGGGGGGGG
>JBBPBT010000556.1:288202-300608 GCA_037974875.1 Cicer bijugum | reverse complement strand
GGGGGTTAGAATTGTGTTTGCCATTTTTAAAAGCTACATTGATTTCTTTACAAAAAATGTTCTTCACCAAAACATTCAACTTATTTTTATAAAAATGAGTTTAGACAGAGTAAGGTTGAATCATGAAGAACTAAAATGCGAGAAATAAAAGAGGATAAAGGAGACACATATATTTTAATATTGGTTCATAATAAACTGTTGCTACATTTAGTCCTCTCCTTATAGAGAAATTTTGCCTCACAAGAGTTGTTGACTTAATCCACTATTTTTGTAAATACCATACAAGTATTCTTAACTCTACCTCTTTAGGTTTTGAGTATTTTTCTCTAGCATCAGAACCATCTTCAACTTTCTGGCATCCTTCCATTGAGGTTCATGAGAGTCTTTATACCTTTTCAAATGTCTCTTAAGAATGATAGGGTTATTGTCACTATCAAACTGATTTACATCCGTTCTAATTTGTGTTTGATTTGACACAATGTTTGTTTCTAGGATTCTAGCTCTCATTGAGAGGATGTTACAAATCATGTCCTATATCAGTAAAAATGTGTGAAAACACTTTTAATGATTAACATCAACAGTAGTAACTCTATTTGAGAGGATAATAAATCCATTCTTTTCGTTTGACGTGTTCCTGATTTTTTTCTTAACACGAAACCTTTTTCATTTTCTCTCTCATATTCTCTCTTTTTTAATGGATTGGATGAATTCTTCTTAAATACAGATATGAAGTATTCATTGAGAAAGTTACCGTTGGAAATCTTCAATCACTATTTAGGTTAGATATGATTTTAAATTGTATCCATATATATCTCTACGAATGATTATGTGTATCTTAGTATTGAGGACAAAGAAGTAGAGGATACTATGATCAAATCATATCCTAATGACTTCAGACAAATAGCATATTCATGATATTTATTAGGGGATACATAAATGCTTTGTCTTCATTAGAGGAGCGTTGACTTTTGTTAGAGCTTGGACTTTTTCATAATGTTAACTTTCATTAGAGGATACATAATAACTCATAATAAGACAATAAAATGCTTGATGTGATTTATCAGATGTAAAGGAAATCACTTGCTTGTCACACCTATTAGAGGCATGCAAACTAATAGAGGCATGCAAACAATCGCTTGTTGAATTCATCGGAGCCAGACGAATAAAAATTTGTTGAATTCATCAGAGGCAAATGATCCAAGACATATTTTCATTAATTGAAGGTTACTAGAACAAAACATATATGCTTTCATCAGAAGTAACTGGAACAAAACATATATGCATTAATAAGAGATAACTGAAATAAGGCATTGCTTGCTTTTTTGGAGGCAACTGAGAGACAATGTCATTGTCATCACCTGCTTCAACCAAAGCTTTCTTGCTTTTTCCAGAGTCAACTGAAGCTTGCAATAACAACGGTGCGCGTCACCAAACTTAGACGATATATCAAAAGTGAAGTCTTGGTTTGTTTTGTCTTCTCCGAATCATTAGAGGATATATCTTATATCAGAACATATACTTTGTTGCGCTTGTATTTTCAGCACTTCTTTTGCTATATTACAACTTGTTCCATTAGTAGATCTCTAATTTACATGTAATTTATGCTACTTAAAAATAGATAGTCATTAATTTAACTCTTTGTCTTCCAATGTAATCTACACATTTAACAAATACAATTAGGGAATAATTATTCTTTTCTATATTTTGGTTATCATCAAAATATCAACCAGAGGATTGTAGCTAAAACCACTTTTGCCCTAACCATATAGATCCATCAGTTTGAACCATTGTTAATTAATTAACTTATGCTCATTAGATTATGAATTAGTCATTTTACAAGTAAAACATTTTTAATAGAGGAAGGGGAACCATTAACTATTGTGTCGTGCCCAATGATCTTAACCTTTTGATCACCTCCAAAACTTAAAAAATCCTCCACTTTTAAAGGTCAGGTCTTGGAACATTGTCTTTTTCTCCTTCACTTCTCGTGGGCATCCACTGTCTAGGTACCATGACTGATGTTGACTTTTTTGCTAAAAAGTGTCCTGGTTATTTTATTCTTAGGTACCGACAGTTGGTTGAGTCCTAGTTTATTAGTTTTGAAAGGTGTCTTGTGTTTCTATGTTTTTTTTTTTTGCATAAAACAAGTTTTTTTTATTTGACCTTTCTTTAAGAAATATACATAAGTAGTATCATGTTAGTTAAACTTAGGAGTTTCCTATATGTCTTCAAAACCAATACCCGTTTATTGTTTCTTCTAACACCATTAATCATAAACATTTTCTAAGATTGTCAAAATATTTCTTAAGTGAGCTATATTTATTTGTTAAGATGAAATGAGCCTTACTAAGAGTTTTCAATTTTGAAGACACGTTATGGTTCTTGTTTAGAAACTCATTTAACATAGACTCATTGTCAAAATCAGAGTGTGTAATTGTCATCAAAGCCATGTTTGCATGTTCTTCATCTTCATTAGATGATTCATCATAGTCATCCAAAGTAGCCAGTAGACATTTTTTATTTGTCTTGAAGTCTTTTCTTTAGGATCTTCCATTATTAAGTTTAGGAAATCTTTATTTGAAGTGTCTTTGTTATTTGCATTCATAGGAGATGATCTTTTTCTATCTTATTTTTCACGTGTTTCCCTGCTGTTTTTGGATCGTTTTAAATCTATTTTGGGAAAAGTTTTTTTTTTTCTTTTTCTGTTGTTCATTGAGATGAAAGGCAAGTCTTCACTCTAGTTGTTTTATTCGCTTTCCTCTAATTCTTTAGTATTTTGTAAGGCCATGGATTTTGCTTCTATACTTAGGGCTTAAGAGGCAAAGAATTTGACTTCTACATTGGTTCATCTTCAACTAGTTAAATCTAATGGGATTTGAGTGAACTCATTAGATCTTCATGAGGAAGTTTGTTTAGATCTTTAGCATATTGAATTGCAATTACGTTTGGTCTCCACTTGCTAGAAAGAGCTTTGAGGATCTTTTTGACTTGATTGGAGGTAGTGTAGCTCTTGTGGAGAACCTTCAATCTAAAGACACGAGTTTGAAATATTGAAAACATTTTCTCAATGTCTTCATCTTCGTCCATTAGAAAAAGTTAATACTTCATCTTCATAGTTGAGAACCAGAGCAACAAAGATACTATTTGTTGTTTCTTTGTTGCTGCATTTTTCAAACTATTTGAAGGTGATATTATTTATCATGAAGGTTCTTACTCGATTCTTTCTCCAACAAATTGTTTAGAATTATATGAGATGTAGAAACTTCTGAGCATGTCCTTCTAGTACTCAAATCTTTCTCCATCAAATTGAGGAGGCCTGTTAACATTCCCAATAGTAAATTCATCACCGAAGTTAGTCATAATAACACATATCTTTACTCAAACCTTATTAAGTGCCCAAATTTGAGACCGTGCTCTGAAACTAATTGTAGAACGAGAAACATAAATGGGGGTTTGGATTATGTTTCAAATTAAAAATTGTTTTATCAAGATTAAAACAAAACAGTGAAAATTGAACAAATAAATAGAAAAATAGAACAACACAACCAATTTATTCTAGTTCACCACCAACAAAGTAGTGATGTCCAGTCCCTTCAACCTAAAGGATTTAATCATATAATTTAACAGCTAAAACACACTTCCACTGAACTCTTGTTAGTCAAACTGACTGTGTTCAAGTCTTCTCAACCTTCTAGCTTAGTATAATCAAGTTGTTGAGGGATGCAATCACTGTCGGGCTAGGTTACAAATATAATGGTTTTAAGGGTTTTCTAAATAGCTCTCACAAGAAGGTGTTTAAAAAGTTATCTTCTCAGAAAATATTTCTCAGCACTTAGACAAAACAAAAGATTATGAGAAAGAGTGCATAAACGACTGTATCGTGCTTATTGTTGAATGTTGTTGTGTATTCTTCAATGAGGGGTTTGAATTGTGTTTCTTTTTAGAATCCTTCTATCGTGACTAAGCTATAGTAAATAAAGCATGAAAAATGAACAAGTACTTAACAAAAGAGCACAAATGGTTTATCCTAGCTCACCAAGAACAGGGTAGCTACGTCTAACTTGTCAAACTAACTGTGTTCAAGTCTTCTAAACCTTCTAGCTTAGCATTCAGGCTGTTGAGGTAGGCAACCACATAAGGCTAGGTTATAAGAGAATAGGTTTAGGTTTTCTGATAAAGCTGTCACATGTGAGTGTCTCGAAACTTGCTCTCTTAGAAAATCATCTCAAGACTTGTGTAAAACGAAAGGTTAAGAGCAAGAGAGTAGAGGAGTTTGTATGTGCTTATTGCTTGTGTGTTTCTTGTTTTTCTAGTGAGGAACACACGTCCTTTTTATAGAGATCATTCAGGGTTTCTAGTCATTGTCCTGATTGCATGAAATTGACATATATCATGAAGTTTTGTATCAAATCTTTCAAGATTGATTTGCCATAGAAAACTTTCAAAAATTGATCCATGTAATTGATTTAGTGTATCTTGGTATGAATACGGAGAAACAGAGGATACGATTATCAGAGCATGTCTCATAGATTAATTTGATGTCGCTCACGGGTTAAATATGAGTAATAAAAATGTAGCTTAGGACAACAACTCGAGTCATCTCACAAGGACTTCTAACAATATTAGCCTCATTCAAAATCAATAAAAAAAATTAAAAAAAGGGGTTTAGAATTCTAGGTTCATAACATTTGAGGAACTAATTAGAATCACATGTGTTGGAACGACTAATCCACTGGTTTGGGAATTTGAGACCTATGATAAGTTCTATCAACATGGTCAATTTCTAATTAAGATTCTATTCCTATTTGACTATAGAATTGATCAAGCAAGTGTAAATCAACCCTATGTGAATTATGTTTTATTGACTAGATTAAGCATCACAATAATTGATATATTATTGTTTACGACCAAACATTGAAAAACTACAATTAATTAATTTAGAAACCGAATTCTGTCTAACCAAATTATCTACTCTATTTGCAATCAAATTAAGCAATGTATTTGAGTCCCCAAAAAACAAAGTATGACTTACTAAAAAAAACAAATATATAGGACTCATTTTAGGTCATTTAATCAACAGTTTTGGCCAAGTACTAGAGGGAAGGTTCTAAGTCTAAGAAGACAATTATGATGGCTACATGGGATGACTATAATAAATCATCTGATGATGAAGAGCAAGCTAATATGTCTCTGAAGGCACATGCTAACTCTGACTTTGGAAACAAGTATGTGGACGAGGAAATTGAGGTACTATTAGATTTATCTCGCACTAAGCTGATTACTATTATATATGATTTTTTACGTAAAAATCACATTATTTCTTAAAAACTTAAAGTTTTGACAAATGTTAATTTAAATTTGAATAAAAATTATAATTATCTCAAAAATGATTTTGAAGAACTTAAGAGAGAAAAACTGACTCTAAAAAATAAAATTATTTCAAAACCTTTTCATGAAACCATTTGTAACTCAGTCAAATATGAAGTAGATGTTCAAGTTTTCCTTGTAAAGAGCATAGATAGAAGCATGCTTGCATTTAGGATCTTTGGTGTTAGCAGATATAATAAGAGGGAAATTTTTATTAAAGAAACAACGGTTAAATCCAAGTTTATTCCCTCTAATGTTAAGTGTACGATCTGCTCCATGATCACAATAGAATAACTTGTCCTATGCGGAAAACATTGAAAGACAACAAGAATTTCTCAACTAATAAACTAGGACCCAACCAAATTTGGGCACCAAATGACAAAATTATTTATCTTGCAGATGTCCTTAGCAACAAAGACGAAACACTTGTTATGGTACTTGGAAAACGAATTCTCACAACTCATGATGGCATAAAATCTTATGCCCCAAAACTTGATTGTGGTGGAAAGAGGGTCGGTCAACACAATATACATAAGAAGAACCAGAACCATCAAATGAACTAGAATGATAAGAGGAATCATGTGTATTAGAGGAACTATAAGTGACAAAGGAACTTGATACATCAACCTAATCAGAATTAATAGATGAACAATTAGAATCAGGAGATATCCATGAGCACTCCAATCAAGTTCATCAATAATGAAAACATGGATAGGAATATAAATCCGTTTGCAAGAATCTTTGATCAAAGGATGTGCGTATTATAATATGCAAACCATAAAAGAATAACAATAGGGTTTTCACAAACAGTTCATGTCTAACTTATTTTTATGTTATTTATTTAACTACATAATTTTATGTAAATTATGATAACAAGAATCTTGACCTTAAAAAGTCAAAGCTAGTTGAAGATTCTACAAGTTCCAGAAAACTAGAGGAACCAGGCAAACTAGAGAAATCATGAAAATTGTAATAATTGAACAAATTACCATAGGATAAGATTGTCAACGTCCACACAAGTCAAAATATTCCATAAGCTAAACTGGATTGAAGTACAAGTCATCCAGACTCTCTGATTATTGGGAATTCCAATGATCATCTAAACACCAGATAAGCCCTAAAGGACACTTCTCTATTTTTTATGCACTCAGTATTTGAGCCTACATCTAATGATGAAGCTCTAGCAGATGATGGATGAATTCTAACAATGCACCCTCATCTATTATGGATGAAGCATCAATTGGAATTTTACAAGCTTTATGAGAGTAACATTTATATTTTCTATGATAATACATTAGTTGTGTTTAACTAAAAATTCTATTATTCATTGTAGGGAAAAACATATGGAAATCAAACATCATTTCTTTTCTTTTTGTCCAAAAGGGTATTTTAAGCATTCAAGTTGGCAACATTTTTCATCAATGGGAAGATTTCTTTAGAAAACCCCTTGTTGAGGACATATTTGATTTTATTAAGAAAAATCTAAACATGGCTTTTATTTCTTAATGATCTTTTGGTTTATGTATGCATCACATCTAGAAGAAAATAATTATTAGAAAAACTTATCTATGTTTTACTCTAATATATTGAATATTTAATTTCAGATAACAATCCAAACATAAACGTTCCCTTCAGAACGAATCTGGTTTTCAAAGAATCATTTATGTTTCCTGTGATAAGACAATCTAGATGAGAAAACTTCTATTTCCATCTAGGTTTGGTTTTAGTTGTTAGGCATATCATGTAGTTCATTTTGGATTGCCTTTGTTGATTCCTTTAACTTATCCGGTTCCTCTGATATATCTATTTCTTCTAAAATCTGTAGATTTGCAAAGTCTACGTCTAGCTTTGACTTTTTATGGTCAAACTTTTGTCATCAAACTTGACATGGATTGATTTCCAATAATCAGTGTTTCTTTGTTGTATACCCTATAAGCTTTAGGTCTAATACATGTTCTATTTTGAATATAACATGCAGTGTTCATTGCTTCTGCCTAAAAGTGCTTAATAACATTCATTTTGTGAATCATGGTATGTGTCATCAACTAAAGAGATTTGTTTTTCCTTTTTACAACACCGTTCTATTGAAGTTTTCTATGAAAGGAAAAATTAAGTAAAATTCAATTCTCTTCATACAAGCTTTCAAAAAAAAAATTGATATCCAACTCACCTATATGATTGCCACGAATTGTTATGTAGAAACCTTTTTCATTTTGCACATGTTTATAGAAGGTAGTGAAAATCTTATGCGACTCATCCTTGTGTTTTAGACACATTATTCATGTCGATCTAGAATAGTCATTAATAATAACGAGTTGATAATTTTTACCACTGATAGAGGCAGTCTTGATATGGCCAACTAGATCAAGATGTAAAAGTGCAAGTGGTCTAGAAGTAGAAACAACATTTTTGGACAAAAAAAGAAGATTTTGTTTGTTTTGTTTACTAATATTCCTCACAAAAAACATTTCTTTTGTACTTAAGATTTGGAAATTCTATAACTAATTCAAGTCTTTTCAATTTTGAGATTAATTTCAAATTTGCATGTCCTAATCTTTTGTGCTAGACGGGTTGTTCCTCGCTTACAAACATACGACACTTGATTTCTTGTTAATTATTGCTTAATTGACTTATGCTTAATAGGTTATGCATTAGTCCTTTTACATGTAAAACATTTTAAAAAAGATGGAAGAGAACCATTGCTTGTTGTGTCGTGCCCAATGATTTTACCCTTTAAATCACCTCAAAGGCCAACAATCACTTTGTTTTTAAGGGTCAGGTCTTGGAACATAGACTTTTCTCCTATCATGTGCCTTGGGCATCCATTGTCTAGGTACCATGATTGGTGGTTATGGATATTTGCAAGATAAATTGTTTTATTCTTAGGTACCCAAACTTTTGAGGAACACACACACCTTGACTCTACCAACAAAGTGTTCTCCACACAATCTAACAACCCCAAATTGTTGAAAGCACACTAACACCACTATCGGGTTTGAATACAAAGGTTTAGAACTTGAGTAGCTACATCTATCAAGGTGATTACGACAATTACTATCACAATATAAGAAGAAAAAGAAAAAAAAACATAAATTTATTCTCATTCGAACAAGTGTTTCTCTCTTTGAACTCAAAGATGAATTTGGAATTTTGAGCTTGAGTTCTTCTACTCTTTTTGATCTTTTGATGATATTGTCCATCAGCCTTGAGTATCTATTTATAGATAAAATTTGAGCTTGAATTTAGTCCTTATTTAATTATGAATTGTATCTTCATTCATGGCTTGGTAGAACAACGATCTTCTTCAAAAATAATTCTAAACAATATGATTTTGGATAATATGTTATTTAGCAAAGTCGTTATTTTTGAATTCAAAATGAGCAGTTCTTATAGATTGATTTTGTTCGTCGTTTGTTCAAATTGAGTTTGTAAGTTCTTTATATTGTTACAATTCATATTCAGTTTGTAAATTCTTCATATTGATATTGTTCTTATTTTGTTAACATTGCTTTCGCAAATTCTTCAGATGAAAATTTGCTCCTATTGCTTGCTTTGATCTAAGCAAGAACATAGTGTTGGATCGGTTCTTGAACTATCACAAGTAGGAATATGACTAAGTCCAACTCAAAATTTTGTCTTTTTGCCAAAATCTGTATCATATCTTTGCAAACAATAAATGTATCTTGTGATGAGTATTTCTTCTTGTAAACAGTTCTTGATCATATATTGAAGTAAATAGTTAATATCTTTTTATAAATAATTTATAATTTATTGTGATAAATCTTGATCAAATCTTCTTGTAAATAATTCATATATTCTTGTAGATAAATCTTTATCAAATCTTCTGGTAAATAATTCATATCTTCTTGTTATGAATATTGATAAAATCTTATTGTAAATAATTCATATCTTCTTGTGATAAATCATGATAAAATCTTCTTGTAAATAAACATATCTTCTTGTAGGTAAATCTTGATCAAATTTTCTTTTCAACTTGGTTTATGATTTAATTTGATTATAAATTTGAATCAAATCTTATTTTAGATTGTCGTAAAAAACATGAATCTTCTTTCATACTTGTATATTCAAGGATATTGTTATCATAAAATACTTTTTTTAACATCAAAACTCTAAGTATAAAACCAACTTGGTTCCAACACATATTTGTCCTTATAATTAATTATGCTTATCTGACACAGAGATGGAAGAGCAAAGGTTACCATGACTAGAATATATCACACATTTTCTTCAGTAGAGGATATACAAATTTAACTTCTTTACAGCATTGACTTCTTGAGTGTGGACTTTCAATCAAAGCATTGACTTTCTAACAAAGTGTTGACTTTTTAGCAGAGTGTTTACTTTTTTATCAAAGACAAAAGATCAAGTGTTTGTCACATCTATCAAAGCCAGATAATCAAATGCTTATCATAATTATCAGAGGTTTACTTGCAAAAACACAATCACCAAAGGCACAATTAAGAGTGCATTCATTAGACTTCCAATACGATTTTCATAACATTGTCTTGGTGTTCCTTTAAATATTTCAATCATCAGAGGATGCAGTGTAGAATCATTTAATATTACATGATCGAGGAACTGTGCACTTAAGTAAAATATCAACACTTCAAATTGTTCTTAAAAAATAATTTTTTGTCATCAAAGCAAGCAAGGGTCATAGTTTTTTAAACCAACTTGATTCTAGCAACGATTGGGAATAAGAAGAGATAGATGTTGTCTGCTTTCATAGTGGTAGGATTGATTTTGAAATAAAAAATGAGGTTAAATGTTTTAGAAGGATAGTTGATGAAGTATATTTATAGTTGTGTTGTGTATATATGTACACAAATATCTTCTGCTACAAATTTAAATCGTTTTCTTCTTCATCGTTATTCATTAAAACACAAACATGTAGTAATATATATGGAGATGTAACATAGATGTTGGAACCAAGTTGATTTTATAAGTAGAGTTTTGATGATAACAAAAGTATTTTATGAGAACAATATATTTGACCTCAAATAGTATGAAAAAAGATTCATGTTGTTGAAAAAAACGTAAAATTAAATTTTATTCAAGATACAATTTAGAAATAAACAAAGACTAAATTGAAACCCTAATTTAACTATAAATAGATATTCAAGGTTAAAGAAAAATATCATCGAAAATCAGAAAATAGTAGAAGAACTCAAGCTCAAATTCCATATTCATTTTAGAGTTCATAAAGATAAACACTTGTTCAAATAAGAAATATTATCTAAGTGATTTTTCGTAGAGTGTGAAACTTATTATTAAAGTTCCAATCTTTTGTATTCAATCTGATAGTGGTTTAGTTCTTTCGTCAATTTGGGATTGTTATGTTATTAGAAGAAGACTTAGCTTGTAGGGTTAATGTGGTTAGTGCCCCAAAAGTCTTGGATTGTTAAACTGTTTGGAAAAACTGACTTGGAGAGTTTGGTGCTTTGTAATTCAAGTTATTTGAATGAGTGAATTAAAGCCTTCTAAATGAGGGGGATAGACGTATCTAGGTTAGTGGTGAACTAAGATAAATCTATGTCTCAAACTATTTATGCTTTGGCAAACATATTAATAATGATTGCATCAAATTCCTATCCATTTTTATGCATTTTTAAAAATATAATTCATAATTTAAAAAATTAAAATTCACCAACTAACAGCTATTTTCTACTTAAGAACTACAATGTTTTTTATTTTTCAATCGCACTCGGAGATATGTGAAAGTAGGGGATCCACTCCTGTCAAGTGCACTAAAAATAATTTTTTTTCTAAGTCTTTCATACTATCAAATTGTTATTTTTATTTTTAACTTTCTTAATTAATAAAAGGGTAAATAAATATATTTTAAAAATTAATATAGTTTTTTTCACAATTGACTAGAAGTAACCTTTTTTAAAAAAGATATCGTAAGATTTTAATACATTCTCTATACATAATTGACTTTGAAATCTAAATTTGTTTCATAAGACTAATGTTAATTAAAAAAAGGTTTTTCCAATATTTTTTTTAATTAAATATTTTATTGGTGGTGAGTCCATTGATTACGAATAATCATTCGAATTTTACGTTCACAACAAACTTAAACACCAATACACCTACTTAATACTCTTCGGAGTTGTTAAATAACATACAGTTAAATGTCAAATTTCATTTTTTAGTATTGTCATTTAAAGAAAATGAAATCATAATTGAGTACAATTAGGTTAATTCTAAATAACAACGACATTGATTTAGTGTAATTTAAGCTTTTGTTTAGACTACCGTAATGCTAGGTTTCCCCTTTTTATTTTATTAAAAAAATGATTTTTTTTATTTATTCAAATTGATAAAATACATTGATCGAGAATAAAATTATGTTATTAAAATATAAAATAATGAATATGTGAACAAACTCTCAACATTCAAATTAATAGCATAAAAAGAGAAAAATACATACAAATTTGATAAACACCACGTGTTTGAAATACACATATCTTCGTATTTATAATTTTTCAACGCTAAAATTATTAATTAAATTTATAATAGATCAAAGTTAATATATTAATTTAAATAAATTAACACCACAAAAAGATTTAAAATGAAACAACGCCGCATTAAAATGACGAACAAAATAACATAACATTTAGACAACAAAATTACGAATAAAATACGAAAACAAAACAAAATATATGTAAAACCACTTAATTAGATAAAAATAATATTAATAATTAAAAAATAATCATCAGCATTTATATGAGTAATTTCATATAAAAAAATTGACCTTATCTCTTTTCAATCTATAAAAAAGAAGAAAAGGTGCTAAGAGTTTTTAAGATTATGATGGGAGTGGTTATGCATAACTTGGGTCTCCCCTAATATAAACTTTTAACTAACATGCTCTTAAATATTATAAATTATTAAAAAATTAAATATGTTATGAAATAATTTTATACTTAAAAAATATTTTTGACACTATTAATGAATAATTTATAATAATTTAAAATTAATATTATTAATTTTTAAAATTTTAGATAATAATTTA
>JBBPBT010000556.1:246051-265604 GCA_037974875.1 Cicer bijugum | reverse complement strand
ATGATAACAAAAATATTTTATGAGAAAAATATATTTGACTTCAAAGAGTATTAAAGAAAATTCGTGTTTTTGAAGAAAATATAAAACATGATATGATTTAAATTTAAAATATGATTTAATTCAGATTTATAATTGAAGGAAATATAAAATAAGATTTGATTTAGATTTATAATTGAAGAAATCAAGAACCAAGTTGAAAAGAAGATATGGTCAAAATTTGAAGAAGATTAGATCAAGGTTTATCTACAACAAAATATGACAATATCAATCTAAGGAATTTACAAACTCAATATGAACAAAATACTGACATAATCAATCTAGAAGAACTGCTCAAATTGGATTCATAAATAAAGAATTGGCTAAAGCACATATTAACAAAAATAATCTCGTTCAAAATTATTTTTGAATAAGATCATTGTTGACCAGACTAGGAATGAAGATACAATTCATAATTAAACAAGGATTAAATTGAAGCCCTAATTTTAACTATAAATAGATACTCAAGGCTGAAGAAGAAGATCTTCAAAAATCAGTAAAGAGTTGAAGAATTCATAAGCTCAAAATTGCAAATTTATCTTAGAGTTCAAAGAGAGAAACACTCGTTCAAGTTAGAAATATTTTTTAAGTTTTTTTTTCTCAAAGTGTGAGTGTTATTATTATTATTATCTACCTTGTTAGAAGCAAACACTTAAAGTTCCAATCTTTTGTATCAAACACAATAGTGGTTTAGTTCGTTTTTCGATTTGGGGTTGTTAGGTTGTTAGGAAAAAACATAGCTTGTAGAGTCAAGGTGCTTTGTAGTTCAAGTTATTTGAATTTGTGGATTAAGTTATTTGGAAAGACTGGCTTGGAGGGTCAAGTGCTTTGTATTTCAAGTTATTTGAATTAGTGGATTAAAGCCTTCTAAGTGAAGGAAATGTGTGTAGCCAAGTTAGTGGTAAACAATGATACATCTATGTGTCAAATTATTTATGTGTTTTATTTGCTGCCATTGAATCTGATTGATTCTACTCCAAGTAAGTCATCGAAATTGAACCAGTTTTTTTAATAAATTATCAAAAGTTGATCAATTTTTTCAAAGACAATTCCACCCCTTTCTTGTGTTTGCACCTTCAATTGGTATCAGAGCTCAATCTCAAGGTTGAGCACTTTACAGTGTTTAAGGAAATATCCAGTGGTTCAACATGTCTGGATTCAATAAAGAAGTTGTTATAGGAAACATCAATAAACCACCTCTGCTTGATGGAGAATATTTTGAGTACTGGAAGGATAGGCTGAAAAGTTTCTTTATTTCACAAGATCCTGAACTTTGGGACTTGGTGGAAGATGGTTATACTGTTGCAATGGAAAGATTGACGCTAGTTAGATTCCAAGGAAAAAGATCATCATTGATTAGAAGAAGATGTACAAGATGCATCAAAAGTCCATAACATTCATGATTTATGAAACCCCTTTAATAGAGTCTGGCAAGTGCACCAGCAATGAGACAACAAAGAGTATTTATGATAGTCTGGTTCATACCTATAAAGGACGCAAGCAAGTTCAAGAAGCAAATGAAAATCGCATAGTCAAAAAATATGAGTTGTTGAAGATGGAAGATGATGAAGAACAAGCAGATTTGGCTCTAATGGCTGATACCAACTCTGACACTAGATCCAACAAATGTTCTGACTCTCACAGCGAATCAACAAATGAAGAAATTAAGATATTTTCTGTCTTAACTCGATTTGATTTAATTACCGCTATAAATTATTTTTTAAATAAGAATCACAAATTTTCATTAAAATTGAAAAAACTTAGGAAATAAAATGAAAATCTAACTGAAAAAGTTAATATTTTAAAGAATCAAAGTATTGAATTTAAAATAGAAAATGCAACTCTGAAAAATGATATTACTGAACTAAAAAAAGAAAATGCAAATATGAAAATTGATATTATTGAACTTAAAGTTAACACCTTGAAAGATATCCAAGTTGAAAATACCACATGTAATTCCGATAAACATGAAGAAGTATTCCAAAATTTTCTAGCAAATGGTATGGAAAGAACCAAGTATGAATCTATGATTTATAATGTTAGTAGAAATGGTAAAAGACATCTAGGATTTGAAGAAATAGTAATTGAACCTAAACCTATTCACTATGATATTTTGTATATTATTTGTTATAAGAAAGTTCATTCTAAATTATCTAGTCTGATGTTAAATACAAGGAAATACAAGAAACCTTTCAAGACTAACAAACCAGGACCCAATCAGATTTGGGTAACATAAGACAAAAAAAATTATGTTGAAGATGTTCTAAACAACCAAATCGAAACACCAATTGCGGTGTTGGGACAATGGATGCTTGCATTATATGAAGGAAAAAAGGTCTATGTTCCAAGACCTAACAAACAGAAGCCAATTGACTATGGTTGAAGAAGGATTGGTCAACACAATACATATTATAACCAGAACCAACAAGTGAACCATAACAATTAGAAAAAGAAGAACCATAACTTTATATGTGTGCTTTCTATTATTCTAATCTTTTATATATTAGACTAAACGGATGATATAAATAATAAATATTATTTTTTATTATTTTTTATATTTTTATAAAAATAATAGTGTTTTGGTGAAATATTTTAAAAAATAAGATTTTATGCAATTTTACATGTATCTATATGTGAGTAATTAATGTGATGTTTTTATATGTGTTTGACTGAGTTAAGTGTGCATTATGTTTTAATTCATTTAAATTATTGGTTGTTTTTATTTATTTATTTATTTTATAAATAAATATCTTGAGATAGTGATAATATTTTGTTTGATTTTCTTTATTTTGATATACTTGTTGTGACATTGTGATTTTATAGAATTTTTTTATGATTTAGTAATTAATATAAAGTGTTAATTATATATTTATTTATTTTGTGATTATGACTATTCTCTAATGATGATACTATTTTAATGAGTGTTTTTGAAAAATAAATATAATTATAGGGACTATTTTGAATATGGGAGTTTCAGTAGTAGTAGTAGTAATATGTATATTTTTTGAAAGGTTAATTATTTTAATTACAATAATTTATCATATATTAGTTATGAAACACTAGTGATGATTTGAAAATTAAATGATGTTTGGAGGAGTATTAAAAATGAGATTAAGTAACCATTAATTTTGTTTTAGCAAAATAAAAATAATGATAATAGTAAAACAAAAACAAAAAAAACAAATACAAGCTTAATTGCAAATTTGGTCCCTTTATATTAGCTGAATCAAGAAAATAGTCCTCTATTTTATTTCTCCCAAACAAAATTTTGGTCCAAAACTTGATGAAATGTCATAATTTTAAGGCATACCACACCATTTATGATAATAGATTTCAAGTACAATTGTTGCACCAAGAGATCTTGAGGCACAATGTCTCTTAAATAAGTGCATAAAAATTATACTTCATTAAGTTTTGAACCAAAATTCTGTTTGGGGGACCAAAACTGAAAAGAAATAAAACGGTTCAACAATTTTCGTGATTCAGCTAAAATCGGAGGACTAAAACTGCAATTAAGACAAAAATAAATAAGGGGACCAGTGAGTTTGACCCATGTGTGAACCCTAGTTGTTAATAAAATAAAACAAAAAAAGGGAATGGAGTTGGACGCCAGCCGTAATAACAAAGAGGAAACACAACACCAAGTCTATCGTTTTGAAGTACTACTGATCAGTATTCCAGAAAACTTTCTCAATTTTCGTCCAAATTTTAGTATATTGTTTCACTAATTTATTTATTCAATTAAACATGTTTTCCCATATTTTTAACAATCTCAATTACTGTCTAAAATACCCGACTTCTCCGTTCATGGAGTTCTTATTTTAAACCCTTCTTCTTCACCGTAATTTCGATTTAAGTGAAATCAACGCCAAAATGACCGTGTAAACCGTGGCTATATTATCGATTGATTGATTTTCTGATTTATAATGAGCTCCCTTGATCGAATTTTGAAATTTAGTTTTTAGAGTGGTTTCTCATAATTTATTTTTGACGTTTATGCATAAATAGTCGAGTTAGAATGATTGAAGCACAAAGAGTTAAAGAACAAAGAGTCTTTCTTGTGGACTTGTATTTGCGTGTGAAAGCTTCGAAATAAGGTAAGAGGTGAAAGAACGTTTGAATTTATGAGTGTAATATATTGTGAGATGAACAGGAAAAACCTATTTCTCAATGATTCATCTAGGACTCGCTACATACGATACTAGTTCTTTGAGGGTGATTGTTTTGTTGTGATTAATGTGTATCACATGCAATAATAATTTATCTTAGACGATTTGATGTTATAGTGAAATGTATTGATTTTCATTGAGTGATTTTGACATTTTAATGTGATATTTTTCTTGAGAGTGTTTTTGTAATGATATAGATCTAATATGATTGTTTATGTGTTCTTCTTACTTGCATTATACTATTTACATGATTTTAAAACTCACCTCATTCGTTGTTTGTGTTTGACTAGCTTGGCTATGCGCCTGTGAAATCGCAATTATTACATGTTACTGAGTCATGAAGTTCAAATTTGGGAGAAATTCCACTCTCATAGGTGATATCGGGAATTAAGAGTTATAACTTATATTGTGCTTTTACTTATTTAATTAGAAACGACTATTGGTATAAAATTTTATAGGTACTAATAACTTTTTGGAATTAAATTAAAAAATTATAGTTAAGTTAATTTAATTGAGACTGCATTATTTTAATTGATGAATAAAGTTGAATTTTGACATGTGTATTTAGAGGAATGTGATATCGAAAATTATTTATAAAAGTTTTGACATGTGTATTTAGAGCAATTTGACATATAAATAATTGTTTGTTTATTATTACATTAAGCTCTAAGATTTACGTAATTCACTAAGACGGCAAGAACTGTGCATTGCATTTATCAATGATTATATTTTTATTAGTTTTGCAATGTTTATGATTTGGTATTTACACTATTGTAAAAAAAAATTAAAACTTTCCTTTAAAGAATATCATCATTAGAATTTGAAAGTGAGAAATGGTTGTAGATATCATCATTAGAATTTGAAAGTGAGAAATGGTTGTATATCCACAGTATTTCCATAAATGTGTCAAAGACAAATATATTCCATAAACAAAAATAATAAAAGCCACTAACAACTCATATGGTTAAAAACTACACGATTACAAATAAAATAATTCTTTGAAGAAAAACATATTTCATTTCCGCTTTATAATATTTGACTTCGACACAATGGACAAGAGTAAGAAGAAGAAAAATTGATGCAACTTTGAATACACAGTACTAGGCATGGCATTTGAACCCGCACCCACCCGAACCGCCCCGCATCCGCCCCGTATTTAACGGGGAAAAACCTTTTTTTATGGGTGCGGGTGCGGGTGCGGATTTTCCCCGTTTTTCAAAGTTACGGGCGGGTGCAGGTTTGATTGAATATTATTTATATTAGTCATTGAATATGAATTTTCTTATATTAGGTTTATTTATGTTCCTGCCCCTCATACAAGTGAAAGACTTTGTAATACACTGGTTAAATGTTTGATGGATTGGAATATTGATACAAAATTGTCCACTATCACTTTAGATAATTGTAGCACTAATGATGCAATGATTGAAAAAATTAAGGATAAGTTGCAATTCAATAAATTGTTAAAGGATGGGGCCTTACTTCACATGCGTTGTTGTGCGCACATACTTAATTTGATAGTAAAAGATGGGTTAGAAGTTGTGAAAGATGGAGTGGAGAGGATTCGAGATAGTGTTGCATATTGGACAACAACACCTAAAAGGAAGGAAAAGTTTGAGGAGACTGCCAAACAATTACGAATCTCTATCACTAAGAATTTGGTTTTAGATTGTCCGACTAGATGGAATTCAACTTACAAGATGCTTGATGTTGCCATTTTGTATGAAGATGTATTTAGTCGATTAAGGCAACGTGAATCCCAATACATTTGTTTGCCTACAAGTTTACATTGGAAATTTGCAAAATATATTTGTGGCAAATTGAAATTGTTCAATTCTGTCATTGAAGTGTTCTCTGGCACTAATTATCCAACTTCCAATCAATATTTTCCTAAGATTTGTATGATCAAAATTGCAATAAATGAGTGGATTAAATCCTCTGATGCATTGATAAAAAAAATGGCAGAGAATATGTTGGGAAAATTTGAAAAATATTGGAATGTGGTTCATGAAATAATGGGAGTTGCAGTTGTTTTGGATCCTAGGTACAAAATAGAGTTGCTTGAATATTATTATGTTAAGTTGTACTGGAATGATGCTAATGACAAAGTTAAGTCGATTCAACAGTTGTGTTATGATTTGCTTTATGAATATCAATTGAAAATGAATAATGGTTCTAGTAGTGATTCTCAAATGTTAGATGTCCACTTTAGTAATGTTGAGGATGATGGTTTAGAAGACTATGATTTGTATGTCAGAAGAAAAAAAAAGCTAGAACTTCGTTTGTCAAAACAGAGTTGGATGCTTATTTAGAGGAGGAAATTTTGCCAAGAAATCCTGATTTTGATATTTTGTTGTGGTGGAAGTTGAATGGTGTTAAGTATCCAACACTTCAAACCATTGCAAAAGATGTATTGGCAATTCATGTTTCTACTGTAGCTTCTGAATCTGCATTCAGTACCGGCGGACATATCTTAAGCCCTCATCGAAGCCGACTTCATTGGACTACTTTAGAGGCCTTGATGTGTGCTAGCAGTTGGCTATGGAGTGCTAAGAAGACTGATATTTGTTTTAAATTATTCATTTAAATTTTAATATATTTGAAATAGCTAATAATTTTGTATATCTTAAATTATTGTTGTTTATATTGTACTATGTTGATATTGATATGTGATTCAAATTCTAAAGTTGATAATGAAAATGCTATTTTACTCAATGAAATAAAGCCTGACAATGAAGGTATTTTATTCTCTACATTGTTTGATTTAAATTTGTCATGTTAAATATTAATATTTAACTTTTATTTTTTAATATAGGTGAGTTGTTGATCAGTGGTGTTACTTCACTTTCCAATTCTCGTCTTGAAGATGAAGATGAAGATGATCATTAGAAAATGCTTATTTAGAACCTTTTTGTTTTGATGATTTGAAACTTTTTACTGTTTTGATTGATTAGTTCGTTTGAACTTTGAATATTTAGAACTTTTGTTCGAATTGAACTTTTGTTGATCAAAATATTATGACTTGTAGCAAACTTAAACAAATTTGAAGATATTGTGATTTTATTATTTTCATTATTGTAATTTTAGAAGTTATGTTGAATGTTATTATTTAGTCAAATTATTGATTTTTTATGCTATGAATAAAAAACTTCATTGTTGATGAACACATCACCCCCGACGGGTGCGGGGCGGGGAAACCCGTCACAGTTGGGTGCGGGGGTGGATGTTAAAAAATCACCCCCGATGGGTGCGGGTGCGGTATTGGAGTTACGGGTGCGGGGTTGGTAATGCTTAAAGCCGTCCCGGCCCCGCCTGGTTGCCATCCCTACACAGTACAATACAATCTTTATGGAAAAAATGTGAACATTTTGTGAGAACAATTTCTGCCTTTGAATTAGTGCAAAATTCCTCTAAGCAAATTGAACATATTTCTTTAGTATCATAACAAGGATGATTAACTTCTAATATCTCCAACAAATCCTCAATTTTCTCTGCCCATTTTCCCGTGGTAACGCGAAGCGACAAATTCATCTCCAAAACATCGTTGTTCGCAACTATTTGTCTAGCACATTGTTAAACTTTAGGTACAATTGAATCTAATATGTAAGAAGGAAAAAAAGAAAAGATGTGGTATAAAGAAATGTTAGCATCCGTTTCCAAACAATATCAAGAGGAACAACAAATGCGTCCTTGATTGTAGTTGTGGAGAGAGAGAGACAATGTTTCTAGCACAGGGTTCTATAATCGTGTTGTGTAATAAAGATAAATGTGGAAGCTATCGGGCAAATAAGGAATGTGTTGAAACATAGTACAAATTGAATCATGAACGGGACTTACATGAAGAGAGTAGAAGAAGGACTCCATGGAAGAAGGATCTATTGATCAAGTGTTTGTTTCTTTATGACTCAGAGTTATCAAGAGTGAATTGCAAGTTTTTGTGGTTTTTTGTTGTGCACATATTGTTTCTATATATAGTATAAAATCTAAAAGGTTTAATTTTGTTTTCAATATTTGTAACAATATTGCTTAAGATCTTTGAAAATCCATGTCTTATTTTAAGATTTAATATGTTTTTTAGGAAAAATTATTTCAAAATTTAGTAAAATAAGCATTATTTACCCAACAATAATTAATTTTATGAAAAAAAAACAAATAAACATTGATTATGACATTGACACTTAGTATCTTAATAAGATTTAATTATTTTGTTGAATATAAATAAAATATACACATAAGATAAGCATGATTAACTTATTATGCATGATATAAGGAGTTGTTGAGTATATGTAAAATATGAGTGAAGATGCATAAATCATGTGAGTATTTGAAAAAAAATATAAGATGCATGCAATGAAGATAAATTCCTTTTAATTAATTTTTTATATTGTTGTATTGTTTTTTTTTTTTTGTTCTCCGATTCTTATGCGACTTTATACAACTTATAAAATTCAATGAATCAACGACGATACAATCGTTCTTTACATGATGACTCTAGTATACCTTGTAATCACTTTTTCTTGAGGCCAATCAAATGTACATTATTTAAAATATTTACCCTTCATTTTTTTTATACACCCATATATCTCAAGCTCCCATGTATATGTTTTCAAGCGTCAAAATATTCAAGATTTTTTATTTATTTATGTTTTCACATATTAGCAATTTCAATATTTATTATCATAAAATAACATTTTAAAATACTAGAACAAATCAACAATGAAACTGAATTAATTTAGAAACAGTATGAGGTACAACATCGAATGACAACATTGGAAAATGTACATTTGTTACATTGAAAACAAAACTAGTGAGATAGGGATTACAATATGGTGAATGTGTTTAGCTTTAGTTGGAGATATAACAAACGCTAGTCATTCTTGTAACTTAGAACTTCTAAGAATAATAACTGCCTCAACTTGAAATGCTTGATCTTTTTGTTATCCCTAACTTTTGCATGGACCGTTCTTCCAAGTTTTCAATCCATCGGGATGCTCTAATTTTTGCCTAGGTCTTCTTTTCAGGTTTTCAACCTAGCGAGTCCAATTTTTTTTTATGCATAATATTTCTTGACTGCATCTAAGTTTACTAGAAGTGGCAGCTCATCTCCATCCATTTCTGTGAGTATCAGAGCTCCCCTAGAGAAAACTTTTTTCACAACATATGGTCCTTCGTAGTTCGGAGTCCACTTTCCTCGAGAATCATTTTTTATGGGCAATATTTTCTTTAACACTAAGTCTCCTTCTCGAAACTCTCGAGGACAAACTTTTTTCTCATAGGCTTTTTTGAGTCTTTTCTGATATAACTGACCATGACACAAAACTATCATTTTTTTTTCTTCTATGAGATTCAATTGGTCATATCGTGATTGAACCCACTCTGTCTCCTCTAGTTTTGTTTCCATAAGGACTCTGATAGAAGGAATTTTAACTTCGATAGGAAGTACCGCTTCCATTCCATACACCAACGAGAAAGGAGTTGCCCCTGTTGAGGTACGAACAAAGGTTCTGTAGCCATGTAATGCAAAGGGAAGCATTTCATGCCAATCCTTATATGTCTCCACCATCTTTTGTATGATCTTTTTGATATTTTTATTTGCTGCTTCTACAGCCCCATTCATTTTCGGACGATATGGAGAAGAATTATGGTGCTGAATTTTGAAACTATCACATAACTCTTTCATAATTTTGTTGTTCAGATTAGTCGCATTGTCAGTGATTATCTTATTTGGCAAGCCATATCGAAAAATCAATTCTTTTTTGATGAATTTGACAACCACACTTCTCGTCACATTGGCATAAGAAGCAACTTCAACCTATTTTGTGAAATAATCAATAGCTACTAGGATAAACTGGTGTCCATTTGAAGCCTTGGGCTCAATGAGTCCAATAACATCCATTCCCCACATTGAAAATAGCCATGGTGATGTTAAAACATTCAAAGAGGTGGGTAGTACATGTACTTTATCAGCATAGATTTGACATTTATGATATTTCTTTACGTGACTAAAGCAATCAGATTCCATGGTCAACCAATAGTAGCCAGCCCTTAAGATTTTTCTTGCCATTGTGTGCCCATTTGCATGAATTTCGAAAGAACCTTCGTGAACCTCTTGGATGATTTTCTCTGCTTCTGATTTATCCACACATCTGAGGAGAACCATATCATGATTTCTCTTATAAAGCACATCCCCACTTAAGAAGAAGTTCATTAAAACTCTTTTGTCGTTCTCTGAAATACCCAATGGATATTCTTTATTCTTAACATATGATTTGATGTTATAAAATCATGGCTTGCCATCAAACTCTTCTTCTATTGATAAGCAATATGCAGGTTTATCTCTTTGTTGTATTTTTATGACCGACACGTCCTAATTAGTGGTTATTTTGAACATCAACAACAAAGTGGCCAAGGCATCAGCTAATTGGTTTTCTTCTCGAGGGATATGGTGAAAAGTAATATTCTCAAAGTATTCTGTCAATTCTTTGATATGGGTGTGATACAGAATCAATTTGGAATCTCGCGTTTCCCACTCTCCTTTCGTCTGATGGATAACCAACAATGAGTCTCTATATACCTCAAGAAATTTTACATTTGATTTGATAGCTGCTTTAATGCCCATAACACATGCCTCATATTCTGCTATATTGTTTGTATAATCGAAACACAACCTAGCCGTAAATGGAGTGAACTGGTTCTTAGGTGTAATCAAAATGGCTCCAATTCCATGCCCCAACGCATTAGAGGCACCATCAAACACCAACGTTCATTTTTCTTTATCAAACACCAACGTCCATCTTCAAATAAAGTCATTATGCCTTCATCGGGGAATTCACATTGCGTTGATTGATAATCTTCTACCGGTTGTTGGGCCAAATACTCTACTAGTGTGCTTCTTTTGATAGATTTTTGTGTAACATATACCAAATCGTATTTTGATAACAACATCTGCCAACGGGCAATCCTTCCAGTAAGAGCAGGTTTCTCAAAGATGTACTTAATTGGGTCCATTTTAGACACCAACCAAGTTGTATGACATAACATGTATTGCCTCAACCGACGAGCAACCCATGCCAATGTGAAACATGTTCGTTCAAGTAGTGAATACTTTGTTTCACAACTGGTGAACTTTTAGCTCAAATAATAAATAGCATGTTCTTTCCTACCAGATTCATCATGTTGTCCCAGTACACATCCCATTGATTCATCAAGTACTGTTAAGTACATAATAAGGGGTTTCCCCGGAACAAGAGGTACTAAGACGAGAGGTTTTGAAAAGTATTGTTTAATCTTTTCGAAAGCCTTTTGAAAATTCTCATTCCATTCAACCTTTTGGTCTTTGCACAACAATTTGAAAATCGGTTCGCATGTAGCGGTGAGATGCGATATAAACCTCGCAATGTAATTCAATCTACCCAAAAAGCCACGAACTTCTTTTTCCGTGTGTGGAGCTGACATTTCTTGTATTGCTCTTACTTTATCTGGGTCAACTTCTATCCCTTTTTGACTAACGATAAACCCTAGTAATTTGTCGGATCTTACACCAAAAACGCATTTAGTAGGATTTAAACGGAGTTTGAACTTCCTTAGTCGCTCAAACAACTTTTGAAGGTTAACAACATGATCTTCTTCAGTCCAAGATTTTGCAATCATATTATCCACGTAAACCTCTATTTCCTTATGCATCATGTCATGAAACAAAGTTACTATTGCTCTTTGATAGGTTTCCCCAACATTCTTCAATCCAAATGGCATCACTTTATAGCAGAAAGTCCCCTATTGAGTTATGAATGTAGCTTTCTCCATATCTTCGGGAGCCATCTTGATTTAATTATACCCTGAGAAACCATCCATGAAGGAGAAAAGAGAGTATTGAGCAGTGCTATCCACCAGGACATCAATATGAGGTAGAGGAAAATCGTCTTTAGGACTAGCTTTATTTAAATCGCGATAGTCAACATACATTCAAAGCTTTCCATCATTTTTTGGAACTTGTACAATATTAGCCACCCATTGAGGATACTTTACTACTGCTAAGAAACCAACATCAAATTGCTTTTTGACCTCTTCTTTAATTTTAAGTGACATATCTGGTCTCATCCTCCTTAATTTTTGTTTAATTGGAGCAAATTCAGGCTTGAGTGGTAGCTTGTGTTCAACTATGTTAGTATCTAGCCCAGGCATATCCTGATATGACCAAGCAAAGACATCCACATAATCAAATAAAAGTTTATCCAACTTTTCTCATTCACTTTATTTCATAGACATACCAATTTTAACTTCTTTCTTATCATGTTCATTCCCTAAGTTGATCACCTCAATGGGTTCTTGATAGGGTTGAATTATCTTAGCTTCCTGTTCAATTAAGCTTTCTAGTTCTGGGGGAGGCTCACAGTCATCTTCACAATCCTCATCAGCGTGATTAATTAGACGTTCAAAATTACAAGAAAGGGTTCTAGCGCTGCCATTTTCAACATATTCATTTTCGACTCTGCATTGTTTAAATTAAGAAGAAAAGAAAGAGAAAAAAATATATGAATAAGGATTGCCAAAAAAAAAAGAAGAGAAAAAGAAAAACCAGTAGGAGAATTCAAAAATTCATTTATTGATAATAAGTACGAAATTAAAATACATATGCCCTAATTAATTATCCTTATAGCCTTGGGCATAGCAAAAGGGAAAAAATACATAATTACTTTGAACATGAATTAACAAACACGAGAAACTAGAGGATCTTCCAATTGTAGATACTAGTGTTTGGAGGACAATGGTACACTAGCTTGAGGGTGTCATCATCAACATGAGCCTCTTCTGTAACAGCCACTTGATGAGCATATATTATTCCAGCCCTTTTGAAAAGTTTGGCAAATGTCACAAATAGGAATCTTTTGTGAATTCGGTATCCAGTTTTCTCTTCTTCCCTTTGTAACCTTCTCTTTATCAACTTGAGTAGGTACATATCCCAACCCGTACCTATTGTTCTTTTCTGGTATTTCTATCAACTTCCCCAAATTAACAAAAACTCCTCCTTCCAACATGGATTTGGTAGACTTCAATGATGTGGTAGATATTTTTGGTTCTTTTAAACGATATTCTTCACGTATGAAGACGGCATTGGCAATTTCTAATGCTTGAAAGGAAGTCTCTATGGCTTCCTCCGTGTTTTCAATGTAGCCTGTAGAAGATAAATGACTTACTATCATATCTTCTTCCCCAGATATATATTACCAGCTTATTGTTCACTATAAACTTTAGCTTTTGATGGAGGGTGGATGTCACTGCTCTAGTAGCATGAATCCATGGTCTCCCTAAAAGACAATACTATGGCGGTTTAATATCCATTACTTGGAAGGTTATCTCAAAGATGTGGGTTCCGATTTGAATTGGCAGGTCAATCTCACCAACAACTTGTCTTCTAGATCCATCAAACACTTTCACCACCAAAGCACTAGGCTTCAAACATGCTCCCTCAACAAATAGTTTTGACAGTGTTGATTTAGGCAAGACATTTAATGATGAACCATTATCTACTAGCACTCGTGCAAGAATATGATTGTGACACCTCACAAAGATGTCCAGCGCTTTATTATGCTCTGTCCCTTTAGCCGGTAATTCATTATCCCTAAAAATCAGGCAACTACTAGCAGTGATGTTACCGACAACTCCATCAAACTGATCAACAGTGATATCATGAGTAACATGAGCCTCATTTAAAACTTTCATCAGTGCTCTTCTATGTGCTTCAGAGTTTAATAATAAGGAGAGAACTGATATCTTGGAAGGGGTTTGATTTAGCTGATCCACCATTTTATATTCACTTTGCTTGATAAACTTCAAAAATCCATTAGCTTCTTCTTCACACACCGTCTTTTTACTGGTCTCTTATCCTTTTATGGAATGATACATATCTTATTTCCCTTTTTCTCCATGGACCTCCTTTTTCCTAAGTTGTTCAGAAGTGTATACTCGACCACTCCGAGTCATTCAACCAATCCCTGAGATGTTAGTGACATCAGTTCCTTTAGGTTCACAACCATCACTTGGTTGATGATTGGCCAAGTGGGATGTGACTTCGTATTTCCACGGTACTGCCTTGGTATTTCCGTAAGGTAAAGGGATCGGTGGTTGCACAATTATTGCATTTGGCTTGCTAGGAGTTGGCTTCAGATTCTCCTTTTTGTAAAGAAATTCCAATGGTTTTGGGAAAGATATATTACTTTACATACATGATCCCATGGTGAACACATGACCATCAATTGCATATTGGTCTATCCCATCTTCAATGACATTGACAGAGGATTCCCCTTGGCCCGGCAAAGGATTACTCCCTATGTGGGGACCGTCCTCCTTGAAGGTAAGCCATTTTGCATTAATCAATTCTTGCACTTTAGATTTTCGGGCTTGACAATCTTCAATCGAATGCCCAACGGCTCCTGCATGATATTCACATTTGGAATTTGGATTATACCATTTTGGAAATGGTGGTTCAAGAGGTTTCATTGGTCTTACGACTACCATTGAATTTTGAAGTAAATGGGGCAACAATTGGCTATACGTGACGGGAATTGGATCAAAACGGGTTATCCTTTTTTCTCGACTGACAGGTGGTCTGTAGTGATTTAAGATTGTGTTCTAGTTCCATTGATTTTGTGGGGAAAACATGGTAGGTGGTGGTTGATAAAAAGGTGGTCTTGAAGGGTGATATTGAGGGTATGAAACTTGTGTGGTTAAGGCCACATATGGATAAGGGGTGTAAGGAGTTTGTGGTATTGGGGGCTAGAAATTTGGGGGTCGATATGAATTGATGGGTGGAATATAGGAGACTCTAGGTTTTACCATTACAGCATTGGCATCCCCCTCTCTCTTTTTTGTGAATGTCGGTTGGGGTTGTTTCACGCTAGTTGCTGCATAGACGATCTTGCCACTCCTCGTCCCGCTTTCTATCCTTTCACCTATCATGACAAGGTCATAAAAGTTTGATGATATATTCCCAATCATGTTGTCGTAAAATGGCGACTAGAGAGTATCTATAAACATATCCACCATTTCTCTTTCAGATAATGGAGGTTCTACTTGTGATGCCATTTCCCTCAATTGTTGCGCGTATTCTTTGAAAGCTTTGTTGTCCTTTTTCAATGAATTTTGTAATTGCATCCTATCAGGGGCTATGTCAACGTTGTACCTATATTGCTTCAAAAAGGCATAAGCTAGGTCTTTCCATGAAAGAATTTGATTTTGCTCAAGATGCATATACCAACTTAACGATGCCCCACTCAAATTGTCTTGGAAAAAGTGAATGAGAAGTTTATCGTTATGAGCATGGGATGCCATTTTTCTGCAATATATAGTTAGATGATTTTTAGGACATGTGTTGCCCTTGTATTTTTCAAAGTCAGAAACCTTGAATTTGGGAGGGATAGTCACATCAGGAACCAAACACATATCGAAAGCTTCAAGGCCATAAACATTATACCCCCTCAGTTTCTTGCTTTTATTCTCTCTTCCAAGACATGGAATTTTTCCTTTGATTGTGTATCATCCCCAATGTGAGGTTGATGCCAATTCCCATTAGCATCGAAATTGGGTACTTGGGGTGCAATATATGGAGTATTTTCCGAGGGTAGAGTGTTTTGGGGTGGCAGATAGCCCAGATGATATGGAATTTGTGATTGGTTTGGGTTTTGGGGGTTAATAGTTAAGTGGTTTGGGTAGTTTTCCATGGGGTTGACGACTAAGGGTGGAGTATAACCGGGCGGAAGACCGTACATAGGAAATTGTATAGTTGTTGTACGAGGTTGTTGGGTAGTCGGTGTAAAGCCTGGTGGGTGAGAAGGAGTGGTTTGGTGTTCTTCATTTGCAGCCGGAGGATTCTCATCTATATTCCCCTTCCTTGACAAAGCATGTATAGCTTCTAAGATTTGATCAACCTTGTCCTTCAATTGGTTGACATCCATTCTCATCACCTTTTGATTTTGCTCAAGTTCTTTCGTGATCTTTGAGTTTGCACGAGTCCGATAAGGATGTCAGGGAAACAGTTTTATTGATTTTTTCTGTTTTTTTTTAAACAATAAAAAAAATTTATAGGTATGTATTAAACATGAATGGAATGCAATTATTATCTCTTTTTTATTTGGATGTTGGGGAATCATAAATCTTACGTAAACAAATTATTAGTGAAGAAGAAATATGGAAATCGGTAAACAAAACAGCAAATCCTTCATCGATGAGACAAAAAAGTACATTGCATTTAAATTAAAAACTACATCGACTATGGTATTTCAATCATCTCTTTCAATAGGACAACCAATCCTCTCCTCTAATTCTTCTACTAAATGTTTGCAATATTCAACGAACTTGTAGACTTTGATTGGAGTATTGAGTGGGTGCATGATTGCATCAATCTCTCTTAAGTGTTTTGAAATTTTTATGATTGTCTGATTATCTAGCATGGCCAATTTTGAAAATAAATCTTTCCAATGTTATCCTTTATCTTCCAACTCTTTATAAATCTCTTGATTCTTCAATTGTCCAAGCAACACCATGAAACACTCCTCCCAATATATGGTTTCATCCTTCAAGTCATCATAGATCTTTTCTTGATAATCAATGTAATTCTTCAACTCACTAGAAGTTTTCATTTCTGTTTTTAGTGCATCTTGGTGTTTTGAGAGTAATTCTTCAATTTCTTCTTTCTGTTGCCTCTCATTCCTTACTTGACTCTCGTATTTACCTACCATTTCTTTTAGTTGTTTCTTTAAATCTTCAAACTCTTTTGTTATCTTCTTCTCAGAGCTTGTTGATTTTGTCCACAATTGTTTCCACATATAGGCTTCTTCGATAGCAGCATCCTTTTCTTCCTTTCACACATCTAACTCTTCATTTGCACCTCTCAAACAATTTTGTGTGTCAAGTTTATTTTCTTTTTCAATTTTCAATCTCTTGTTGCTTCTTTCAATAAACTGACTTTTACATGTGTTTTCTGATCGTAAGTTCTCGTTTTCTTGGGAGACTTTTTCTAACTTTGCTTGTAGCTCTTTTTTCTCCTCTTCAGATTTTAACAATGATGCTTTGAGCTCTTCTATTTCCTCCTTTGTAACAAAGTCAGGTTCAGACATTTCCTGATCATTTGAGGGTGTATTGTGGAAAGACAACTTGATTTCTTGGACTCTCTTCTTTATCCATTGTGGATAAGGTTCTTTTGTGCTGCAACTTCTACATCCGAGTATTTTTCCTTTTCTGATCATCAATTCACAAGCTCGACTTATCCTTCTCAAAATTGGTAGGTCTACTATAACTGTATTTTGCAAAACAAAAGCTTCCAATGACTTGTCATCTGGTTTATCCAACATGGGGTAGCCAAGTTGTCTCAAAGCTACCATTGGATTGAAATTAATACATCCCTTTGTTCCCATGAGAGGTACATTTGGAAAATCTCCATATCGGCATATTACTTCTTCCACCCCTTGTTCTCTATAGTACCATGAAATTGTATCCCCAGTAAGGCTAGCTATACTTTGAGCCCATTCACGATTACTCTTAACCCAAACAAGATACCTCTCTTGAACATGTGAGACACAAACCAAGTATACAACACTGGAACGCAACACAAAATTGTTCCCCCTTTCTTCACATGTCGCATGTGTAGAGATTAGTATACATCAACTAGAATCGCGGGGACTGGGTTTAGTTTATGTTTGTTAAAAGCTACGAAGACATTTATAGCAGCAAATTCCACAAAGTTATCAAGGTTTGGGAATAAAACAATACCATAGATAATGAGGGCCAAAACATCTATAAAAGTACTCCATTCTTTTTTATCGGCTAAATCTTGGCCCTTTTGCTCTAGATATTTTCTTGAAAACCCATGAATAGCCCCTTTTTCCTCTTTTGTACTTGCCAACTCTCTTATGTTGATCTTCAAAACTTCAGCAATTGTGTCCAACTTCGATGGTTGCCCAATATATTGATAAGGATTTCCTCTCTCTAGGGAGTAGCCCAATATTCGTTCAAATTCCTCTAATGTCGGAGCCAACTGAAAATCATGAAATGTGAAACACCTTAAGAGAGGATCGTAATACTGAGCCAACGCCGTGAGGGCCCCTGTTTGCACATTTACTGCCAAGAGATTTAGGATCTTCCCATATTTGTGAAAGAAACTATCACGTTGTATAGTTTTCATTTGATTGCTGATGTCTCTTAAACTTTTCAAATCAGGTTGCTTGAACTTTAAAAGTAAGGTTTTTCTTTTTTCCGATCCCATTGTCCACTTAAATAACACGTGACTAAGATTTGTATGATTCCCCAAAAATCCTGAAAATTTATGCAAAATGCTATTATGTTTTATTTTTCCTTAGAAAAAGAGAAAAAAATTCATGAGATATGTTTGTTAGGCACAATTAATTTGTTAGGCTTGACTCTCTAAATGTCCCCATCGGAGTCGCTAGCTGTCGCGGTCTAAAATTTCGAGTTTTCCTCGAACTCAATGGAGTCGCCACCAAAATTTATTTTAAATCTCGGAAAATATTGAGAAACCCTTAAAAAATAATAAAAAATAAAAAATTGTCTTTGATACCAGATTTTGAGTTTGCGAGTCGATTATGCATAGAGAAGGTATTAGCACCCTACGACATCCGTTAAAAACGGTTGCCTATAATTAATTGTGCAAAATTATATCAACTTATATATACATATTTTTGTTTATTATTAAATATGAATATAAATTATTTTTTATAAATGTAATTTTTTGAGATAAAAGCGTCTTAAAAAAGAGTAAAAAAAAGGTTTTTATTATTGTGCTTGACAAGAGTGTGTGATCTTGCTCCTACTTATCTCCCGGTGCAATGGAGAAATCAAAGCTACGTAGTTCTTGGTTGAAAATGTGGCTTTGTTGATTGATTTTAAATAAGTTGTATTTTTGTTATTTTAAAAAAAATTAATTTTGACAAACATAAAGAAATAAACTTGTTTAATGTGAATAATTATCTTAAAATATGAATTTTAAGACGATCGAATTGTACAACTCGTGTCTCAAAATTCAAGGAGTAAAAGATGTCACATCTAATTTAATCCTCTAAAGAATATTTTATTTTTTATTTTTAAATTGAATTTCAAAACAAACAAATAGTTTAATTTGTATCTTAACAACTCCAAGATTAAAATAATAATAATAATTAAATAAATTTTTAAAAATAAGTTTTAGAGTTATAAAAATATATAATTTGTATTATGTAACTCCGAGATTAAAAGATTTTAATTAACTTTAAATAATTTTTATGATTAATTTGTTTATGATTTTTTAGTTTATTAATTTATTTGTGATTATGAGATTTAGAACCATCAAATTGTCACAAT
>JBBPBT010000556.1:206590-219969 GCA_037974875.1 Cicer bijugum | reverse complement strand
AATGTTATTTTAAATTTTCTTCAAAAAAACACAAATCTTCTTTCATACTATTTGAATTCAAATATATTGCTCTCATATAATACTTTTATTATCATTCAAACTCTAAGTGTAAAACCAACTTGATTCCAACAACCCTATTAGTAAATATATTTATTTGTTTGTTAGGTAATAATATTTTGTGTTAAAAATCTTTAGATGATTATCTCTAACTTCCTCATAATTTTGTGTTAAAAATCTTTAGGTAATAATATTTTGTGTTAAAAATCTTTAGATGATTATCTCTTTAGATGTTAGGTTATAATATTTTGTGTTAGTATTCGTCTGAAGACAAAACTCTAAGAGAAATAATATTGTTCCTATAATTATATGGTACTAGAGCATAAAGAATGATTTACATCCTCTTGTTGGTATAGTACAGTTGTCTGTGTTGTACAACAACAACCTAAAATAGTACTACGAATACTAAATATCTTTTAACGGCTCACTGTACTATTGCTAGATACATTTTAAAACGGAAGAAAATTGATGAAATATGGATTGATGATGTTGTATAGTATGACTATCGATAATCAACGAAGTTGATTGTCGTGACGATCACGATTCTCTAAGTGATCTTCATCATTCCAAAAAAAAGCATCTAATCATGAATATTATGCGGATAAGAATTTGATATAGAAGAAAAGAACATTTCAAACTAATTAATGTATCAAAAGAAAAAAGCAATATTCAAAGAAGATTTCTGAAAAAACCATGAATATATCAAAAGAAAAGAACTAATGAAAAATCTTGAGAGTTATTAGAAATTGATGTAAATGAATAAAGTTGTTTTTATACATTTGAATTGTATTATCCTCTCAATGAGAGTAGAACATCCAAAGACAAATTATGTGTCAACTCAGAAACATACTTGAATGAATTTATTCAGATCCGATAGTGGAAATAACTCTTTAATTCAAAAGAGGTACCAAAAGAGGTGAAAGAATACTAAGAATCTTCAATTGTAGTTCCTAGAATGTTGAAAAGACTAGAAAGGCTTCCAGTAGTATAACCTAGAGAGACAGAGAAAAGAATACTCATAACTTGAAGAGGCCGCACAAAGAATAGTTGTATGCTATTGATTTAATAGTGGATTAAGTCATTGTGACACCCTAAACTCCAAATTAATATTTTGTTTTCTTATTATTTTTAAAATAATGAGATTCTTCAGGAAAGTATATAAATTTTCAAACACTTTTTTTTCAAGGTTAAGAATATCATTTAATCATGAACTTGTCACATAAATCCAAAATTTCCATCAAATTGAGCAACTTGAAATCATAACATTAGACAACAAAATCCTTTTTGAAGTACACACACGTAGGTTTAATAATAAATGCAAACGTAGTCCCAACCCGATGTCAATATGAGAGTGGGAATTTCCAAAATAAAAGACATTCATAAATGACGTCAACACAATATATATAGTAATAGTCTTCAAGACAAAATGACTTTCGTCACTCTGATGGTACTAATCATCACTTGTAGCTTGCAACTCGTATGCGTCCATTGCAACGCCAAATACAAATAACGAAGGGTGAGTTTCGAAATTATGTAACAATATAAGATAAACAAAGGGAACACACACATAGTCAAATCAGTACAAATATGAGAAACACTCATGAACATAATATCAAGGTTAATCTAAATAAATCTAAAATAATGAGATTCTTCAGGAAAGTATATAAATTTTCAAACACTTTTTTTTCAAGGTTAAGAATATCACTTAATCATGAACGTGTCACATAAATCCAAAATTTCCATCAAATTGAGCAACTCGTAATCATAACATTAGACAACAAAATCCTTTTTGAAGTACACACATGTAGGTTTAATAATAAATGCAAACGTAGTCCCAACCCGATGTCAATATGAGAGTGGGAATTTCCAAAATAAAAGACATTCATAAATGACGTCAACACAATATATATAGTAATAATCTTCAAGACAAGATGACTTCCGTCACTCTGATGGTACTAATCATCACTTGCAGCTTGCAACTCGTATGCGTCCATCGCAACGCCAAATACAAATAACGAAGGGTGAGTTTCGAAATTATGTAACAATATAAGATAAATGAAGGGAACACACACATAGTCAAATCAGTACAAATATGAGAAACAATCATGAACATAATATCAAGGTTAACCTAAATCAATCTAAAATAATGAGATTCTTCAGGAAAGTATATAAATTTTCAAACACTTTTTTTTTCAAGGTTAAGAATATCACTTAATCATGAACGTGTCACATAAATCCAAAATTTCCATCAAATTGAGCAACTCGAAATCATAACATTAGACAACAAAATCCTTTTTGAAGTACACACACGTATGTTTAATAATAAATGTAAACGTAGTCCCAACCCGATGTCAATATGAGAGTGGGAATTTCCAAAATAAAAGACATTCATAAATGACGTCAACACAATATATATAGTAATAGTCTTCAAGACAAGATGACTTCCCTCACTCTGATGGTACTAATCATCACTTGCAGCTTGTAACTCATATGCATCCATCGCAACGCCAAACACAAATAACAAAGGGTGAGTTTCGAAATTATGTAACAATATAAGATAAACGAAGGGAACACACACATAGTCAAATCAGTACTAACATGAGAAACACTCATGAACATAATATCAAGGTTAATCTAAATCAATCACAATAAAATAGTTACAAGGATGAAATGTCATGCAAGTTCTGTACTCTATACTTCTTCATCATTTGGTACCATTCTCTGAAGTACTTGGTTAGGAGGCCTGATATAATGCCACTACAGGAGTAGACCGACAATTCATGAATGACCAAGTTGTCATAGATCCCTTCAACTCAACCCGAGACATATATATGCGACGATCGGGATACTCTTGTGTTGCACGGTAGCTCCTGACCTTAGGGAATAACCCGCTAATCTACTTAGGAATTTCCCACGACTGTAGTCCTCCACAATCATACTCATTCACTTGTACTTCCCTGAATCACTAGGTTTGTCAAACCTTCTATATATGATAACAAAATAGTTCTTACTCCAAAACCTACAACACCTATCTTATACTTATTCGATCATCGCAACTCAACAAGTCAGAGTTTGAATTCACAATATTTATCAAATCTACATTAATTTATTCGCATATCAGTCAATCACCATAATGTCGTAGTCAATCCATCTTGCAAACAAGAATCCATTCAAATAATGCCGTAGCCAATCCACATAGATTCTTTTGTGTTTGTTTCTTTTATTCAAGTTAATCTTTTAATTTAAGAAAACTATCATGATATAGTAGAAATACAACTCTAGAAAGAATTATGCTTTACATTTATAAAAACAACGTTGTTATCTTTTTCCATGAACCATCACCCATGATCACACAAGGAACAAAAAACATTCAAGATATTAAATGTCAATATGTCAGAATTCACTACATCTCCGAAATTAAGAATCAAATCAATAATGCAAGCTCAATCACTAGCTTTGCCAAATACTCAGAAACACATGTAGGTAAACATGCAATTGCCATCAAATGAGCTTTGTTGCCACAAATGTGATTGGAGAAATAGATAGTAGATAAATACAACCTCAAAATATATTGGAATCTAGCTTGCCAACTAAGAATTAGCATAAATAAATTAACTCAAATCCTGCATTACTAACTACTAGAAACATTTCACAATAAATTTCAGAATGCAAGTAAAGCACAAGGGAATAAACATGAGCATTCAAATACATATCATTCATAATAACAATCAAGATAGGGTTTCATAAAATCAAATAACATGTAATCTTGATATAAATTAATTCACGATAATTCTATAAATTTCTAATTTATATTTTAGTTCACACTATGAACATTTATATGTTATTAATTAATTCATATTACTTGATAGGGCACATTCATATGTTATTAATTAATTCATATTACATGATAGGGCTGGACCCTCGTCTCTAATAGTCAGTGGAACAAATAAATCAATGCAATAACCAAATATAAATTAATTACTAACTTTGATAGATAAATAAATCATTTACTATTTGCAATATCATTAAAAAATATATTTAATGCAAAACATATTTATAAATATAATAACACAAAATAAATGTATAATTTTAATTAAAATAAAATTGAATAACGTAGGATATATGTAATAAAATTGATAGTATTTATTTAAATTGATGCGTACTGTAAACTATTTTTAATTATAGATAAAATAAAATAAATTCTTTAGATGTAGATTAATTTTAGATTGTATGTCCAATTTTAGATTGTATGTCCAGTAATATAATTTAATTATATTCCTAGGTCTATTAATAAAAATTGGAATAAAGAGCACATACCTAGTGTTACGATGATCTAATCATACGCTCAGGTGTTACTAAAAATTGAAATAAAGAATATATGCCATGTGTTGATATACTTGGTGGAATTGGGAAAAATATATCAAATTAATGGAATTAAGGCATATGCCATCTTCTTTTTTATTTTGACTAGAGTGTATCGAATTAACGGGATGAAGAAGAATGGTGATACCATTATAAGGTTTTGGTATTAGGAGATATTGTTGGTGGCACAGAGCACTTGCCAATCCATTTTGTTTTTTCTTTCTCTCTTTTCGTGAGTAAGGCTAATGCACATATATATACTTTTCAAACACAAAATACTTTTTTTTTTTTTTTTTTTATTTTAAATTATGAATCTTACCTATCCGAGTCATACTTTGACCAAGAAGAAATAAGTGAGGAGGGTTAAGAAGAAATATATTTTGCAACAGCATACAATCTACCATATGCAACGGCATACGATCCACCATTCCATATATGTAATCTAAACTTAGATTATTCTTATCAATCCTCCGAATTTGATATGCCTTCTAATGAACCACCTCCATTAAATGCATCAGTTGAGATTGGAATGAAGTTTAATAGCAAACTAGATTGTCAACTTGCAATTAAGCACTACAACATAAAACACTAACTCAATTATCGTGTAGTGCAATCTGATCAATGCATGTATGTAATTTGTAAGACCCTTAATTTTAAATTCTAATTTATGCAATTTTAGGGTATTTTGTATTAAATTACTTAGACATTTAGCTCAATTTTATTTGATTTTGTGAATTAAGTACCAAATATATATTTTGATACTCGGTTAAAATTATTTTTTGGAGAATAACTTAATTACGTTAAGAAAAATTTAATACCTGACATATTTTTTTAAAAAAATGTCACTTGTTACTGAAAATTTTATTTGTCAGTTGAGTTGCAACGAAAGTAAATATTTTTATCAAAATAGGTTGACATGTGAGTGAGGTGATAGATGTAAGAGTATTTGGATATTTGTTGGATTGGTTTTAATTATATATATATATATATATATATATATATATATATATATAATGTTGAGTTGTATGTGTGTGTGAAACCGAGAAAGGAAGAGAAAACGTAAACATTTTTCCTGTAGATTGCCTTCCTTCTTCTTGTTCCTTCTGCTTTGCGAAAAAAATGTTGGTGGTTTGAAAACGAAAACAAAACACAAATCATCATTTATCTATTAGATTTAAGCTTGCATTTGATAAGTGTTAGGAGGGAAAATGGCTCCTCTCCACACTACAGTGCTTGTGAGCTAATTTTTGAGGTGTCGACGCGAGTGAGAGTTTTCACCGTATTTGATCGCAGTAGCGAAAACGGTTGAGAAAGCGATAACGAAGGTAAAAGCTCCTTCCAAATTTTTAGTTTGCATATAAGGATTCTATATATGTTATTGATGTATGATTAATGTTGTCGATTTTTTTAGTAATGGTTAAAAATAAGAAATTAAATTTGATATGTTTGAGTTACGTAATGAGTTACTTTCAAATAAATAAGTTTGAACTGAAGTTGAAATTTTACAAAAAATAAAATAAAATAAAATTAGAGTTATTAAAGTTGTGAAAAGTTCAAATTTTATCTAAGTTAAAGTATTTGAGCAAAACGTTAGATTGAAATTAAAATGGTAAGAGTTTAAAGTGTTACTCTTTAATTACTCTTGAACTGAGTTTAAAAAGAAAAAGTTTAGAGTATTTTGTTAACTCAAAATTTTGATGCTTTAATAGTAGAGTGTGTGTATGTGTGATTTGGGCAATATTTGTTTTATTTAGTTTGAACTAAATAATGTAGATTATTTGGTTTTAAAAGTTTGGTGTGTGAAAAAGATTTAATTTTGGGAATTTTGTTGTGCTTGGATAATTTTATTGTGAACAAATTGTTATAAATATTTATGTTTATGTATTTAGCTCCTTGAGTCTCGAAAACAAATCGAGAATGTTGACACTAGGTTAGCGGTGGGGAGAACTCTAATATATTAATGTTGTTGTGGTGATTAAGTTTTCATGTGATTATGTATTCATAAACGATGATATGTTTGTTATGAATTTTATTGAGGAAATCTGTTTTGAGTATACTCTGTGATAAGTTTGAAAAATTATTAGTGTTAAATGAGTATTAAACATGGAGAATCTTTAAATAGTTGCATTTACTTAATGATTGTGGTGAAAAGAGTAAGAGTATGCTCATGCATTTCATAGCTTGTGGTGACTATGATGGGTCACAATGTCAGTGGTGACCGTGATGGGCCACGGTGTTGAGTGGTGGCCGTGATGGGCCACGAAGTTAAGTGGTGACTATGATGAGCCATGGGATGGTTCCATGTGATAGTTGGTCCATCTTATCCTTGCGATGATTTAATTGATGTGTAAGGCTTGTGATAGGCTACATTCTAGTAAATCGTGTTAGCCTGTGAGAGACTGCACCTCGGTAATTAGTAATAAGGCATGTGATAGGTGGTACAATTATGATTTACGCCCTTTTGAGAAGGGTTTTTCTTGGAAATTCCAGAATCATGCGCATTGGCATATATACATTGCATTAAGGTGTTTGGCACACGAGTGATGTTTGTTATACTATGATGATTATATATACAAACTCGATTGTTGGTTGTTATTGTGCTGTAATTGCTTTGAGGTGTGAATTTGGGTTGATTAAGTTTCGATGTGATTATGTGTTCATAATTGAGAATATGAATGTTTAACGTGTTAATTGATTCAAATCCATTTTAGAACTGAAAATATGCATTTTTCTCAGTTGTATTCGGCTATCACAGTGTTGTATTCGAATACAACGGTGTTGTATTCAAATATGACAGTGCAGTTTGCCCAAAACTTCATTTTAAACATTGTTTATGCATTTTTGAACATATGAAAACCCTTTTGAGGAGTATGCTAAGATGAAAGGTTCTCTTGAGCATTTGAAAATATAAGAATTTTGCTAAGTGTTATTTGTTAATTTCAGTTGGTGACCTTTTACAATTATTGTGGAAATTTGGGGTTTGCCCTCAGATGATACCCGAGTTTGTTCATCGACTGTTACCTTGACGATGGAAACATTGTTAGACTTCCTTAACAAGACTCGCTGACTGCTTAGAGATACGACCCCATCTCAAGTAAGGATACTTATACGGGGAATGTAGTGATGACAAGTAGGAAAGTTGGAGTAGTATACCTCTTGGAGCTTATTCGCGAGAGGATCGATTATCCGGTACCTTCAGGATTGGTGCTTGGGATGAATGGAGCATGTGAAGATGCAAAGGAATTCTCAGTTAAAGTTGAGGAGGAGGCCACCGTAGGAGCTGGAGATATAGTCGTTGGACCTGGAACTGGCGAAAAGTATAAAGGGCCGATGCTAGTGGAGCGAAAGATTGCATGACCGTCTAGGTGGGCCAAGTCAAAGCTTCCATTTCCAGTGAATGATCCCTTACTGACTTTCTTGAAATAGCGGACTGTTTTGAGATCCCAGCGCCGCTGAAGCCACATATCTCGTGGGTGGATTTGACTTCTAAGGAGACAGATCCTTCTATGGATGTTGATGAAAAGGAGGTTACTTTGAAGATGGATAATGTGTCATAAGGCACTTGCGGTGTGTGTGGAGGTCACCCATATTATTCTAGTTACTAGTGAATGATCATATTAGTTTGGTTGTATAGGGACTTAGTGTCATTGGTGGTCGTACGTATTTTATTATGAGATGATTGTATTTAAAACTTATATTGTCAGTTGACTTTTGTTCAGTGGGTCCATGTTCCATTTTTTTTGACGTGACCATAGGGGGAATAGCATTCTTGGAGCAGTGCTTTTATGCAGGTGTCTACCGAGAATACCCCAAGGGTATGAGCAATGTTTGATAGGTCTTATAGCCCCGATGCATTTACTATTTGTATATTTTGGATTATCGTCTACAAAAAACTATTTCATTTGTTTGAATTTATGATGTAATTATTCGGGAGTTTTGTTGTTTGTGTTACGACGAGTTATTTTTATTATTTTTTTTAAATGAAAAAAATACACCTGCACTGTTCAAAATCAGAGTGTTAAATTGTGGTATCAGAGCTTTGGTTAGATTGTATGTTGACTTATAGGTTGGGAGTCGTTATCTGATCATGTGTTGGGGTAAGTTGTTTGAGTTGTCAGGTCTTGTGTAGTTGTTATATGTTGATGTAGTGGAAAGTCATTTTTGGAATTCTTCTAAGTGGTGTTAAGATTTCTTCTTGATGTTGGTTTTGTAGGAAACAATGCCTCGAAGAAGGAACTAAGCTGCAAGAGTCAACGTCAACAGGGATGATCAAATGGCTGAAGCAATGAATAACATGGGTGCTTCATTTGCAGCACATACAACTGCAAAGACTCTACGAGATCTGGAGAAAAGGAAAAAAGAGATTTGTGCTGCTGAGTCAAGGGGATTGAAAGATTTTTGTCGTCATAATCCTCCAAAGTTCAAGAGTGATGAGAGCTCCAAAAAAGCCGACCACTGGATTTAGGAAGTGGAAAAGATCTTCGAAATGATTTATTGTCAAGCAGGGGTAACTGTTGATTATGCCATGTATCTGCCATTAGGGGATGTTGAATCTTGGTGGAGAAGTACAAGGCTTTTGATGGGATCAACTCATCAGGAGGTGAACTTGGAGTCGTTCAAAAGGAAGTTTTTGACAAATACTTTCTGATGAGTACCAGGACTAAGTTGGGCGATGATTCTCTTAAATTGAACCAGGGGAATATGACAGTGGGTGAGTATGCTGCTAAGTTGGAGTCATTGTCAAGACATTTTAGGTTTTTTCGTGAAGAGGTCTGTGAACAATTTATGTGTCACCGTTTCCAAAATGGACTGAAGTATGAAGTTCAAGACTTTGTCCTGCCATTGGGAATTCAACGTTTCCATGTTTTAGTGGAAAAATGTAGAGAAATTATGGACATGAGAATAAGAGTGCCAATCGAGGAGAGAACTTTAGTTCCAAGGGGCCTAGTCGGGTGAACCATCATAAAAACCAAGGAAAATAAGTTGTTAAGCCATATAACTGACCACATAACAACAACAGAGATCAGAGCCACCTGGGGAACCAAAACTTTGGAAGGCAATTGGGACAAGGGATTCAATATTTCCGATGTGGGGAAGAGAGACATTATTCTAATGCTTGTACCACTAAGGGTCTCACATGCTACAATTGCCAGAAGCCAGGGGCACTTTGCAAAGGATTGTAAGGCTCCAAAGGTGGAACCAATAGTGAATGCAACTAGGGCTACTCGTCCTACTGCAAGAGGACGTGTTTATTGCATGGGTGCTGAAGCTGGAAGTCCATCCAACAATTTGATCCAACGAGATTGCGAGATTGCAGGTAACACTCTAACCGCGCTTTTTGATTCGGGGGCAACCAATTCCTTCATTGCTATGGACTGTGTGAATCGTTTGAAGTTAATTGTGTCTTCTCTGCCTTTTGATTTGGTTGTTTCTACACCTACTAAGACTTTGACTGTAAATATTGCATGTTTACGTTGTCAAGTAACTCTTGATTAATTTGATTTGTTTACCCCTACAATCACTCAAGGTCATTCTCGATATGGATTAGATGTCGTATCATTATGTAATATTGGATTGTGCTCCCAAATTGGTTATTTTCCCTGAGCTAGGAGTCGTTCAGTACCTAGCTGCTAACAAACTAGGAGTGTCACTAAAAGAAGGAACTCATGAGTTTTTGTCATTAGTTAACGTAGAGGCAAAGATAAATATGAGCATAAAGGACATGGTGTTTGTCAAGGAGTACCCAGACGTACTTCCAATAGAAATTCCAAGATTACCATCAGTAAGAGAGGTGAAGTTCTTCATTGATTTACACCGAGAAGGATTTAAATGAGCTGAAGGACCAAGTTGAAGATTTGTTGGAGAAAGGATTTATCAGACCAAGTATGTCACCATGGGGAGCTCCGATATCTTTAGTTAAGAAAAAGGACGGAAGCTTGCGCTTATGTGTGGATTATAGGCAACTTAATAAGGCAACTATTAAGAATCATTATCCTTTACCGCATATTGATGATTTGATGGATCACTTGAGAGGAGCCACATTGTTTTCTAAGATTGACTTGAAGTCAAGTTACCTTCATATTCAAGTAAGAGAATGAGATATTTCTGAAAACTGCTTTTAGAACCCGTTACGGACATTATGAATATCTTGTTATGCCATTTGGAGTTACCAATGCACCAACAATTTTTATGGATTACATGAATAGAATCTTCAGCCCATTTCTAGATAAGTTTGTTGTGGTGTTCATCGATGATATATTAATTTATTCAAGGACGAAGGAAGAACATGGAGAGCATTTGCGTCAAGTTCTTAAAGTTTTACGCGAGAAACAATTGTATGTCAATTTGTCGAAGTGCGAGTTTTGGCTAGAAGAAGTGAACTTCTTAGGACATGTGATAACTAAGGAAGGAATCGATGTGGATCCAACAAAGATTGAGACAATCCTCGCTTGGAAACAGCATCAGACTATCACTGACATACGAAGTTTCGTTGGACTGACATGATACTACAGGAGATTTATTGAAGGTTTTGCTAATATTGTAGCTCCATTGACCTAACTCGCTATAAAGGATCAACCATTCGCGTAGATAGAGAAGTGTGAGGAAAATTTCCAGTTACTAAAGAAAAAGTTGACAACATCACTAGTATTGGTCTTACCACAACCAGAAGAACCATATGAAGTTTATTGTGATGCATCTCACCAAGGTTTGGGATGTGTCCTGATGCAACACAATAAAGTTGTAGCTTATGCTTCAAGACAATTGAAGGCTCATGAAAGAAACTATCCTACTCATGATTTAAAGCTTATTGTTGTAGTTTTTGCATTAAAAACTGGAGGCACTACTTATATGGATGTACATTCTGTGTTCAGTGACCATAAAAGTTTGAAATATTTGTTTGATTAGAAGGAATTGAACATGCATCAAAGAAGATGGACTCAAGGATTTTGAATTCACATTGCAGTACCACCCTGGGAATGCAAATGTGGTGGCTGATGCGTTGAGTAGAAGAAGTGTGTCAGTGTATGTAGTAGTGATGACTAGAGAATAAGAGTTGTGCAAAGCATTTAGAGACCTACACATGGATGATTCCTTACCGACTTTCGCTGAAATAGCAGACTCTTTTGAGATCCCAGTGCCACCGTAGCCACCTATATCATTGGTGGATCTGACTTCTGAGGAGACCGATCCTTCTATGGATGTTGATGAGGATGAGGTTACTTCGAAGATGGATACTGCGTCAGAAGGCACTTGTGGAGTGTGTGGAGGTCACCCATGTTATTGTAGTTACTAGTGAATGATCAAATTAGTTTGGTTGTATAGGGACTTGGTGTCTTTGGTGGTCGTACTTATTTCATTTTGGGGTTATTGTATTTATAACTTATATTGGTAGTTGACTTTTATTTGGTGGGTCCATGTTCTATTTTTTTGATGTGACCATGGGGGAATAGCATTCTTGGAGCAGTGTTTTTGTGCAGGTGTCAAACGAGAATACCTCAAAGATATGAGTGATGACTGATAGGTCTCACCGCCCCGATGCATTTACTATTTGTATATTTTGGATTATCCTCTCAAAAAAACTATTTCACTTTGTTTGTATTTATGACATAATTATTTGAGAGTTTTGTCGTTTGGGTTACAACAAGTTATTTTTATTATTTGTTTTTGAAAAAAAAAATACACCAGCACTGTTAAAAATCTTCGTGTTACATAATTAAATATGTGAATCCATAAGGCTTGTTCAAATGCAGGGTTTCACTAAGCCAAAAAAGTAAGCAATGGGTGATTGGTCATTTGAAGGGCCCCACAATTGCGCAAATTCCTCTATGTCACAGGATCGTACCAAGTTTGACTCTAACATCATATGTGAAAGTATAAAGTTGCTTTTGAAAGTTGATCCATCAATTAAAGTGAAAGTGATCATTACATATATTCGAGAATGATACAACTACACAATCACCTATAGAAAGGCATGAATGACAAAGAATAATGTTATCGAAATGATTTATGGGAACTAGGAAAATTCTTACAATGACCTTTCAAGGTGGTTGTTGGCTATGCAAAAATTTCTTCCAAGAACTGTTGTGGAAATGAAAGTATGACATGCATATTCTGATAATACTTTGTTACAAGGGTCAAAAAATTTTAAACGACTATTCTAGGCTTTCCCTCTGTACATCTCTGGGTTTAAATTTTGTAAATCATTTGTCTTAGTGGATGGAACTTGGTTGTACGAAAAGTACAAGAGGATTTTGTTGCTAGCCATTGCACAAGATGGAAACAAAAATACAATTCTCATTGTTAGGGATGGTAATTAGACTCAGACCCAGTGGGTACCCGCAAAAAAAAACCACAATGGGTAGGGTAAAAACCCGCATAATGGGTATGGGCACGGGGACGGGTAATTACCCGCAAAATTAAGCGGGTATGGGTACGGGTACGGGTACTATAGTACCCGCCCTGCACCCGCACTTATATAAATATATTATTTATTTATTTATTATATTAATATTTAGTTTAATTAATTGTTTTCCTTTAAGTTTTAATATCTATTAATATCATTGGACCATTACAATATTTATAATCAAATCAAAAGATAAACGTTTGCAAACTTTTTAAGAATTTGATTATGATTAATAGTTAAATAATTGTGACTTTATAACTAAGAATTATATCTTATTAATTGTATCTTTATAATTATACTTGCAACTTATAAATTGTTTTTACTGATCTCAAATAATGTTGTCGTAAGACTTGCAATTTCATAAAATATTATTATGGATATTTGAATGTGTATTATAACGAGTGTTCACTTGAAATGTTTTGAGTTAGAAAATATTTTGGTTTAAAATATTTTATGATTTAATTTATGATATTTGGATAATTTTTAAATGGATAAATACCACATATAGTCCATTAATTTAATTTCAGTTAACGTTTTAGTCTTTTATCTTTTTTTT
>JBBPBT010000556.1:171131-200923 GCA_037974875.1 Cicer bijugum | reverse complement strand
TTTATATAGTGTATACATTATACATTCTAACATTTGTTAAGCAAACCAATTTCGAAAAAGCCTGAAAAAAATGAATTGTGAAAACTTTTTGGTTAATATATTATAATTATTCTTAATTTTATTTTGACAATATTAAAAAAATATGTTAATTTCAACAAATTTTTTATTGATAAATATTTATCTCGTAAATAAATTTTATAAAAAGTTGTAATTAGTATATTATAATTATTATTTTTATTTAAAAATTATTAAATTTAAATAATTAATTGGAAACAAACACTTATTCCTTATACAAATTGTTCACTTCAACTTCTTTAGCAGTAAGTTATAAAAAGAACAAAGTTATTTTTTTAACTGAAATCAATTTGTATCGCACAGGCCTGGGAAAAAGATTAATTGCACATGAAATACAAGCAAACTTAAAAAAAATCTCCCACAAGTTCAAATATTAAAGTGTGTCCAGTATCTCTTAGTTAATGGTTCTTATTCATGGGACCATGATGGGCAAGTTTATGCATGAGACCTTCCTATCCTTCACCGGACTTCTGGGCTAAATGTAAGTCTAATTTTAAATACATAGCCAAAGGAAAACTTGATTTCCCTCATTCTCTATTAGAGCGTTTCCAAAAAGTTCAGTATTTGATTACAAGGATTTTGACAGGGGCATCCTTTAAAGGAATGTATTTATCTTTCTTACAAACACCGAAATACCAACTTAAACTTTCAGACATATCTTATGCTTAGGCTTTACATTTGGTTTTTCAATCAATTCTAAGCATAAATGGAGAACAAAGACAAAAGGACCCACACGGTGCCTGTAAAAGTGATGCTACAATAAAGAAAAGAAAGAAGTGTTATTTCCTATACATTTCAAAGGTAAGATTACAAGTTTTTCTGTGTTCCAGAAACAAATGAAGGAAACTCGTCCATGTTTTGACTTGTGGTTGAGGGAAGTCAAAATACATGTAGCTTTTGGAGTACCTAAATTAATCAAATTTCCTGGTTAGATGACCCAAAACCAAGCTATAATAGACCCAGCAGCCAGACCAACAACTAAGAATAACACACTCACAATCCCCGCAGTCTCTGCGTGCTGCAACTTTACAGTTTTAGGAGCTAAAATCATCAATACACTGGTCAGGTATCCATTTGTAAGCCCTAAGAGACAAGTCAGTATGGTTACAGGAATCTCCGTTCGGAAGAATTTTGGACCGTGCAAGCATCCTAAGAAGAGAGGGAAAAACAACAGTCTTGCTATGCACCAACCTATGGCAACTTTTGCATTCTCTAGGAGGTATACTGCAGTGAGGGATTTGCCAACAAGGTCAAACACATTAAAGCAGGTAATAAGGAGAATTGGATACCAATCGTTAAGAAGTTCAGAATGGACATCTTCTGTTATGTAACCGGGAAATATTGCGAGAGTCACAACATAAATGAGCATTATGCCGAACCCATACCACTTGATTGTTCCAACGGTATCCCATACAGTTGACCTCCATACAGATCCAGTCAAAGGACCATCGTCTTCATTCACAGCGACTGCCTCAATCTTTAGCTCATTATAGTACTTCATAATGGGAAGTTTGTGTGCTAGATTGTATGAAACCATGCATATGAACATAATCACAATTGATACGGAGAAGTAGAGATTTGCACTCTTTTGCAGGCCGGAGGCATCTTGTGTGTAAACAGCTTTCGTAAATATCCTTAGGAAAGAAACAAGCACCCCTGAAGTCAAAAACATACATAATGTGAAGAGAAAACCATCTATGTTCTCAAAGTTCAGTAGACAAAGAGACAAGAATAAATCTAGTATTAACATTACAAATTATTTTCTATACAAACCTAAATCCAATATACTAATTGGCTCAAGATTCAGCAAAAAGAAAAACAACAACAAAAAATTGATATCAGAATGGACTCAGCCTAATTAAAATCAGTACTTCTAAACTAAGAGGTCACTTGACAGACATATAACATAAAGATTCAAATCAGAATCAAACTCCATTTTGTCTCCTTGATTAGTCTTGATTACTTTATATATAAACTAAAAGAAATGCTTAGGCACTGGAGAAACGTGAGATACCCAAGTTTTTCTAAGCATCAGATACCTAGGCAGCCACAGCACAAAAATGCCCAAGATGTATTCAAGATTTCCAGGTACACATTAAAAATGTGATTTTAGAAAATCATCAAGTTCATAGCAATTTATGTTCCTATATCTGATTTTAATTTTAGGGAAGGTACATTTTTCACGCACACAATATCTAACATATTCCAGAAGAGAATGGCTGAAAACTGGAAACAGAATGCTGATTACAACAAGAAGAATGCCTAGTAGTTTTCACACTCTCATTCTCACATGATATATGATTTATGGAGCACCAACACAAACACAACCATCAGACACAACATGATATACAATAAGAAGAATGCCTAATAGTTTTCACACTCTCATTCTCACATCATATATGATCTATGGAAGTGATTGAATAATAACCACATGTATAGATGCCATGCCAGAGTGTGATACAAACACATGTCTGACATTGGACACTTCTTCAATCTAGAGTATAGGTGTTACAAAGTGGAGGGTAAGAATCCTCTCCATTTTTCAAAATAAATGGAGATGTCAACTAAATGCACACATTCCTAAATGATGTGACTTTAATTGGACATTTATACACAAAAACCATAGTAATGCAGTTGTCCATATCTCTGTTAAGAAATGGAGAGGATCCCTACTTCTAAAAAGTATATGATAGCATCAAAATATAAATATCAAATCACAAAGTAAACAATGCATCAATAAAGTCTCAATCTTGTTAAAAAAAATAGTCTCAAATGTTATAAAAACAGTTTGCAAAAACCCCAAATGGAAATAAAGTAACAGTTTAATTATTAAAAGTTACGGTAAACAAACCACAACAACTAATGATATATTTTTTAGTTTTAACCCTCTGATACCTAAGAGAATGGAGTCTAGTAATCCAAAGTTTGGCCAAAAGGCAAAGAAAGTCAAACCAAGAATTATTCCAGCCACTATTCGAACTCATGTTCTCCCAAACAATTCGTCCTAAACTGAAGTTCATTAACCACATTAACCTAATGGCTTTGGTTACAACAACTAATCATATGCCTTCCTGTTAGAATCAGTTACAGTTAAAGTCAAACATTTTCAATAATCAAATAGATAGTTGTGACTTATTGGCAGTATAAAAAATCTTTACTCAGAGTGTATATGAATTAAATCCAAAAAAATAAAAAAATAAAAAACCGAAAATAGTAACAAAATGAAGAAGCTAGATGCAACAATACCAGAAGCAGCAGTTCCAGCAATAACAGCTTGCATATATCTCTCCGGCAACTCACCGGCAGATCCAACAATAGAACCCTGAACCAAAGCATCAGCAACACCAGAAAGTCCAACCGCACCAGCAGTAAAATAAAACCCATAATAAAACCCGACCCGACCCTTAACATAAAAAACATCAATTAAAGGAACAATAAGCAACGAAACAACAAAAAGAACAAGACCAAGGTTGATCCTAACATAGGCATGAGATTTGTGTCTATATAGAATGATAATCGAAAGACCAAAGAGACCAACGAGCATATAAACAACGGCGAAGATTCGATCAACGCTTGAATTAGGGTAAAGATAAGAGAAATAATCAACGGCTGTGATGAATGCGTTCCATGGAAGTAAGTAACCGAAACCAAGGGTGAAATAGGTTATGTACGCTAAATGAAATTTGTCTTCTGGTGCTTTTTTCTTTGTTCCTGAACCTGATGGTAGAAGAAGAGTTGAATCGGAATCGGTGGATACCATTGTAAAATTTTCGGGTTTCCCGTTCGGGTTTTCGGGTTATTAACCGGAACGGGATAGGATTTATTGGTGGTTAATGTTTAATAATATTTGATGCTAAATTCAGTTTCCCATTCTTTTTGATATACTATGTCATTAAGAAGAATGATTGAGTCTACCAAATCCAATCTCCAAAGAATAATCCAAAATATACCTTAAAATGCGAGTAATTTATTCAATGCAATTGATTATTTGACTTAAACACGATACAATTGAATTATTATTATTTTATTATTGAGTATATTGACCATTTGTCTGAAACACGATGCAATTGATTAATAATAATTCAATTATATAGATACATATCAGGTAAAAGTAATGTTAGTTTAACAAATATTTAAATTTAGTTCATTTTTTGTTATGTAATTAAATCTAGATTAATTAGGTAAAAAATTCAAGTTTACTTTTTTTAATAAAAGAAGATAACAATTTACTTAATTACATGAAAACGTAAAAAAAAGAAATAGTTGAGCCAATATAGAAGTTGTTAATACAATAAATTGCAAACATATACTTTAATTAGCGTATAGTGTAATGTTTTCAAGTCATATTTTTATATATAAAATATATTTCGTCTAAAATATGCATTCCAATATTTTTTAATTTTTTAAAATTACATATAAATAGTGATATGTATCTATATAAAATCATAATACAGCTTTTATTAAAAAAGGTGTAAAACAATTCAACAATTTAACAAATATATAAGTTTATATTATTATATTTAAAATTAACCATGCATGTATTTTCAATAATTATTATATGTTAAATAAAACATGATTAGATGATAAAAAATAATAAGTTTTTAAATAATAATCATTTGTAGATGAGTTTTGATTTTTAAGTTTTTAGGAATATATTTTAATTTAACAATAATTAAACTATTTTTTAAAAGATTATACTGTAAAAGTTGTATAAGATAAGATAGTATTTTCATTGATTTTTGTTAGTTGTACAACTATAAATTATAAGTGATAATGATAAAGACATGTGACTTAAATGTTAATAATACTTTATTAAAATATAATTAAATTTTACGGTATAAATTTTTCCAATGTGTTTAGCGTAAGATATGATAATAAATAATTTTATTGTATTGGAGTTGCAATTGGTGTTTTCTTTTCAATAAAAGTACACTGGTTGAGTTTCTTCAAAAGATCATAAGTTTAATACATGGAGGAGCCATATGAAAACTATGTGGGCTATCGTATAACATTGATGCTTTAGCTAGAGGATGGACAACCTATTAACTTTTTATAAATAAAAGCTATAATTTTTGTGTCTTAGAACATATAGGAAATATTATTATAATTAATTCACATAATTATGAAGTCTTGGATTCGAGTTCGAAAGAAGACGTTTAATCTAATAATATCGATATTTATCAGTTGAGCTATAATTTAAAGACACAAATAAAAGTTGTATCGAAGCTTGGATGGGAATTAAAAAGCGTCTAATTCAAAGACTATGGATGGGGTGTCACTAATAGCAAGAGCTTCTCCTTCCACTATATTGAGATAATAATTGGGCCAAGTTCTTTGAGCAAATACAAAAGCACTAGAGTGATCTCTATAATAAATACTAAAGCCTCTATTTCCTTGAGTTTGGAATATAGCAAAGACCATATTACATTTCATGTCGCCTGTAACACCCTTATTTTAATTAATTAATTTAAAACCCTTAGTTTTGTTTATTCTTTAGTAATATCTTTGATCAAAATCTGGAGTGTTGCATCGACAGTGTCCGATTTGGACCAAAATGTGGATCCAATTGAAGGCTTGGTGCGACGAGATTTGCATATTATGTTATCAACAATTGCCCAGTTATGCAACGAGATTTGCATCAAAATGATTGAACAAGTTATAAATTAGCTCTATATGCAATAATTCATCAGTAAGGAGATTAAAAAGGTGAGAGACTTTGATATTTTTTGCTTGTGGTAAGACAATTGTAGTAGGTCGTAGTGAAGGGCTTGATCAAATCCAAGGAGATGTTTAAGTATCAATTTCATCACTAGTACCAATCTTCCTACGATATCCAAGAGTTAACAAAGGGATTTTGCTTCATGTGCTCCTTCAAGTATAGCTTAGATTGTGACCAAGGTCAGCTTCTAAGAAAGTTTTCTTTGGAAAATATTTGGCTTTGAGGAGACGAGTGAGAAGAGAGTGAGCATTTGTAGTAAGCTTCCATCCTTGTTTTCCTAACATAGCCCAATACATCCGAAGTTTAATCCTCCATTTTTTTTTGTTAGCTATAACTTTATCTCATCACATCCAATTTATATTTATAAGGCTTTTTTTTTCTTAGAGCCCTAATAAAAAGAATTGAGCATCCTATCAATTTTCTCCCTTAGAGTAGTAGTTGGTAGAAGGAAGGCTCTCGTGCACTAGGATGGGATAGCTTGGACAACTGCTTTATTAAGAACTTATTTACCTGCACAAAAGTGAGTGAGATTTAGTATTCCATGATTGAATATTTTTTTTTCCAAATCTTGACCTTCAAATAATAAAAAAATTTCAGCTTGTTGCGGTCTATGAATGATGGTAGTCTCAAGTATGGATCATGAATAATGACAAATGTGACATCTAGAGTGGTAGTGATGGTGTTATAAGTTAATCCTCAACATTGCTGCTAAATGAGATCCTCAAAAAAGGCACAGTTAAATAGATGTTGTCTTCATCAGACATAGAAGGTGACATCATGTATATGACTAGAGAGATATTACCATAACTACTTGCATATAAATTCTAGAAATATTCTTTGGAAGATTGTATAAGCCTTCTGGACTCCCAAAAATGACATTTTCCTTATTCTTTAGCTTTATAATCAAATTTCTTTTTCTTCCAGCGTTTAGCATAGCATGGAACAATTTACTATTTGTGACCCCATCTTTAAGCCAAAAGGTTTTAGCCCTTTGATGCCAGTAATTATCATCCTGCAACAAAACACATGTGAGATTTTTTTAAGCTTAGTCAATGTGTGGACTGAGTTATTTTCTCCCAAGTTGCAAATGCGATCCAATTTTCAACAAAGATGGGAATTACATATAAAAAATTTGGTATGATACGCTTGTTTCAAGACTCCATGTCAGCTATATATTATTGAAACTTATAGAGGATATCCATGAAGTAGAATAATATGTCACAAGAAAAGATATTTGAATTGTGAGCTTTTAAAATAAAAAATCAAAAGCAAATATCTCATGTTATCAATTGGATAAGATTGTTAGTTTAAAAATCAAGATAACATTCTTTATCTGGAGTGTATGATGAAAAAGTAAATGACGGTGATGTAGTGAGATCTATGTGCAAAAATAAAATATTAAGGTAACGAGAATCACTCACAAATTTATTCTAGTTTACTCTTAACCTTTAACTTTGGGCTATGTCAAGTCATCACACTCTATGAGATTTTCCATTATGTTGCTAAAGAGGATGTTCTTTCAACATATTTTACAACTTTCTTAACATCACAACTTGATCTAACACAACATTTATTATCAAAGCCTCTACAGGCTAACAACCTGTATCATCACAGCCTTAACAAGCTTACAAACTTAATCTAAACAAATTTAATACAAATCCATTCTCAATAATCACAAAGGAAAGACTTTTAAATTTTTTGACAAGTGTATGAATAAGTGTATGAGTTCTTTTCTTATAAAAACTCCAAGAAAAATTTGAAAAGCAAAGGAAATGTATAAGCACACTCAAAAATATGGAGCTCGAATTTGTAGATTTGAAACTCAAGTGTGTATGATAAAGAGAATCTTTGTAAGTAAGTTGAGAATAAAACAAGTAATTTATGTTTTGTAACTTAGACTATTGTCAATCATGTTAAACATCCATGTCTATCTATAGATGAGGATAACTTCAGTTTACTAATGGAGAAAAGATTTGTTGGACACAAGAATCCATAAAGAAATTCATGATTTATCTATCTTTCCTAATTTCGGAAGTATTTTTCTCAACTTGGATCTCTTTGGAGGGTGTGCATTTGCATATTGCCTTTGGGAATTACTTGAGCCCTCACAATGTAGAAAGTATTAAAATATCCAAATTTGTTAGGTAAAGATGGCAAGAAATGATGGATGGTTGAGTAGGTGGAATAAGAACAGTGGAGTCATGACTTGGTGTTTTCACAATTTTTTGGTGTGTATCAGACCCAAAAAGAGAAAAATAACTCCTGGTAGAGGACACAAATAAAGAGACAAATCACAAATTTTGTGAGATCAAGAATGAGAATTTGACCATATTTTGTTGTACCCATTGCCATAGTTGTAAGAGTGACTTTAGGTATGGAAGTAAACTCAAAATTCATTTTAGAATTGATTTTATCATTGTCCATTGCATGATCAAAATCAACAAAATTTTCTAGCATATTTGCATTAGCCTCATGGAGAAAATTCTCTTCCTGTAGATAAGATTGTTTTTCCTCTAATTGATTCAAGCAATTGTTTTATTTTGTTGACTTGTTGAGTCCTTTTAACCTTTTTCTTAATGTTACCCCTTAATCATCCTTGGGACTAGTATCTTCAAATGAGGATGATGCATCTCTCTTTTTTTGTTTGCGAATGATCCTTTATAATGTAGCTCACATTTTAAATAGTGAACTTTGAAAATGAAGTGAGACAAACTTCACCTTTGAGAGAAATTTTGAAAAGCTTGAAACATTTTAAAGTGCCATAATGTATTGTGGTCTTTATGTTGACAACAAAGGCTACAAATATCATATGATAAAGAATCATATAAGGAAGATTCATTTTAGGACCATGAGAAAGGTGGTACATAAGAAAGAGGTCATAATCATAAACCTTATTCCTGCTTCCTGATTTGTGAAGTAAACAATGTTAACACACCCATAGCATTTTGTATGGATTTTGGGTAATAAACTTCCAAAATTTCAAACACATTTTTCAAGCCCAATGGATCAATGATGATACAAACACGAGAAGGGAAGTTGAATTATGTTTCTCTAAGTTGGATTCTTTTCCATTATTTGATTAAAGTTGATTCGGGTTTGATGACTTAGAGCAGAAGCGACAACAAAACTATGGAATGCATGAGTAAAGTGATACAAGCAATTTTTCCTAGTTCACCACCAACTTAATAGTTACGCCCAATTCTTTCACTTAGAAGGATTTAACCCACTAATTCAACTTCTTAAATTACATAGCACCTGACCCTACAAGTCAGTCTTCTCAAAACAACCTGACAACCCTAGACTTTTTTAGGAACACAAACATGTAAACTGTACCAGTCAAGTCTTCTCCACAAAAACTGACAACCCCAAATTGTTGAAGGCACACAACACATTAACTCTACAAGTCAAGTCTTCTTAACATAATCTAACAACCCCAAATTTCTTAAGGAACACTAAAGCCACTATTGTGTTGGGTTACAAGAGTTTGGAAATTCATTAGTTTACTTCAAACAAGCTGATTGTAAAAATGATTTTCCCACACTTACAATGAAGCACTAAATAATATAAAATTGAACGAATGTTTTGCTAGAACTTAAAAACCTTAAACTCTAAATACATAGAACAATTGAGCTCTCGAGGATTTTATGAATTACTTTGTTTTTTAGTATTTCATCTATTTATAGGAAAAATTAGGGCTAGTTTACTACCTTGTGACCATTAGCCAATTCTTTATTTAGGCATATGATCTTAAGCAGTTCTTCTAGAAGGATATTGTGCGTATTTGTTCAGAGTACGTTTGCAAATTAATTCAGTTGAGTCTTCTTTCATACACTTGATTTGATTTGAACGAGAATAATTTTGGCCTTGTTCTTGGACCTTTAGAAGTAAGGATATGGCTAAGTGAAATTCAGTATTTTCTCAATCTATCAAATATTTTGACTTTTCATCAGAGTCGTTGGCTTTTCTCCATTAGATTCATTGGCTTTATTGTTGGAGCCAAATGTTTTGTTGCTTGAATAATCAAAGTCATAGGCAGATGCAAAGTTGCATGACTGATATCGTTTCAACAAGTGTACTGAATCATTGCAAGTAATAATAAAACGGTAGTACCGAGTGTCAAACTCAAGAATTGCATTTTACTATCGAATTATATTTAATTACTAAAATTGAACAAAAAGTTCCTAAATTGGTTGAAATAAGAAAAATATCAGGGATGAGTTTCACTTTGAATCCAACCTTGGTTTCAAATTTGATCCTAGTTACTAAATTCCTTTATTGAATTATTATTGAATTCTCTTTATTATTCTTGCCCTAATGTCTTAGTGAAAGAACCTTTAATTCCAAAGTAACCCCTAATTCCTTAGTGGATTTAATATTAGAATTAAGTCTTACCATATAGGAATTCTCTTGTTAAACTATTGTCTTTGCAACTAATTTAATTGGTTTCATGACCTGCATCTATCCCTAGACTACAATATCATGAATTTCTCATCTCAAACATTCAAAAATTCCACTTCCGTTTCAAAATACGAATCGTAGAACATTTTAAAGTTGATCAAGCAATAAAAAGTATTAAGCACAGAGATGAAAAAAATAATTCAATAAACTCATTCATATAACTAGAAATCAAATTAGAAAAATAAGGGTTTCATCTTATTACACTCACCTCTAACAAATAGGGTTTAGTTACTCATGACAGAGATAGAAACGATAGAGATTCGAGAAGAATTACAAGAAAGATTCATGAATGATTCTTGTTAAAACTGCTCCAATGGTGTTAGAAACGACATTCTTTGAGTTTCTCATCTAGGGAACAAGTCTTCAAACTTCTCAATGAGTTCTTATTCGCATCCCACACCCTAGGCGTAGCTGTTGCGCTTCAAGCACGAATTGGCATATTCATAAGTGCATAAATGCGTCCTAAGCTCAATTGTGGCCCTTCAGGCGCCAATTGACAGTTTCACTAGTGTAGAAATATGCTACAGGCGAATAGCTTCCTCTGTTTGAAGTTTTATGCATTTGTCTCCTCTTATGAGTCTGAATTGGATTCTGATATCTTCATTAAAGTTGTAGTTATGGATCGTAGCTTTGGGTTGCACTTGGTTTGACTCCAATTTGGCATCTACAACTCTAGATATGGCTGAGATACTCCATATAGGTCATGTTGATTTCTGATCAAAATTCAGCACTGCACTAAAACAAAAAAGCAACGTAAAACTATGAAAAATCCCTAATTAATCAAGGAAATAAAAACATAATAATTTTATTAACTCAAAGAACTAGAATCAACAAGATATAGCAATTATCTCTTAAAATTAACAAATAATCACAAATAGATAAGACTAAAAATAATGAAAAATATGCATATGATGAAGAGTAATCACAACCCCAAACTTAATCTATTGCTTGTCCCTAAACAATAATTAATTTCATATTTGATAATGTTAAAAGCAAATTTAAACTCAATTTCTCAAATCAAATCAAATCAAACTCAATTCTCAAAGTTCTAGCCACTACAAAACATTCATCATGTTTCGTGGTTGCTTAAAAAAAACACAACTTTTACACTTTAGCAATCATTCATTAAGTTCAACTCTCTCTTCATAAAATCTCACCAAAATTTCACTCAAGTATTTATCAAGGGTTGTGAATTTATCACCCAAATCCTAGAACATGCATCACACTATCATAGACTTGAAAAAAATTCTAGTTAGCAATCACAATGCAACAAACACATCCACTTTTGGTGGATTTTCGAGTTGTAATGGGGCTTAGGAAAGAGTAAGACATTTTGGGATAGTGGGCTTTAATACTTGGAGTTAGATACAGATTTTCAAATTATTCTACCACTTTCTTTTTCTTCACATTTTCATTGTGGAAATTCTCAAATTTTGAAAAAAAGAACCAAGATGTTATTTATCAAAGTACACAAACTGATTTTTTTTTTCTTAGAGTTTTTTTATTTCAATTTATTTTTTTTATGACAATCACCACCTCAAACTTAAAAAGTTGTTATCCCATGAGCAACCCCAACTTAGAATTTTACCAAGATGAGACAAAGGTTTTCTTACCTAACTCCATGTAAGGTTATTGAATTAAAGTAAGGTCTTTGGCTTGTATTGTGGCTAGTAACTAGAAGAAAGGGCAAAGCTCAAAGGGGCTATAAAGGATAAAGTATTCATAGGTTAGTTACAAAGGTTCAAACGGCCAAACAAAATTGTCTTAGTGTATGCATTAATTACAAGTGATGCAAGTCAGAATTAGTGCAAGTTATGAAGGAACAATACATGTCTAGATAATCACACAACAATTAACTCTTAAAATTAACTAATAATCACACACACACACAGATATATATATATATATATACACACACATAAGACTAACAATAATGAAAAATACGCATATGATAATGAGTCATCAATAACTTAGGATTAGTGGCATGGGAAACTTCACTTTTGTTTCTTTATCGTAGTAAGTGCAACTTCAGAGTGTTATATGTATCAGAGGCTACACTTTGGAACAAGTTACAGTCTTCAGAGTCAACATAATATGTGCTTCAGATGCAAACTCAAATAAAGGCTTCATACTTTAGAGGCATGCTCAAAAATACTATTCATCAAAGGCATGCTAAAGTTATTGTTCGTTAGAGGCACAATGAAGTTATTGTTCATCTGGTTCATGCTGAAGTTATTGTTCAATAGAAACATGCTGAAGTTAATATTTATCAGAGGCATGTTGAATTTACTATTCATCAGAGGTATGTTAAATCTTTAGAGGCACACAATTCTTCAATGAAACATTGAATCTTCATAAGCTTACTAGATCTTCAAAGGAAAATGTGAAAAATGACTCATAAAAGGCATGCAAATCAGAAGCACGCTTTAGTCTTCAAAGGCACACGTAAAAACACACTGACCTACTAGAAGCACACTATTAGAGGCAGATTCGTGAACTTTTTCAGCTTGTGTATTTGACGGATTTAATTTTGGTTCCTTTGACCTTTTCACTTCCTATGGTGGTGGTGTCCTCTAGTGATATCCTCTGGTAACTTTCTTAGGTGGTACCCTCTGGAATTAATATCATATGGTCATTTCCTCCAATTTTCCTATTCTAATTTATGCATACTTCGTGAAATTTTTAGTGCAATAAAATGTTCTAACAAAATATTTTTGTCAACATCAAAACCACATAGATAAATTGTTACTGGAATCAACTTGGTTCCAAAAATCAAGTCATACCCACTATCAAAGAAAAATATTTTTTTTGTTTTTGGTTTTGAAATTATAATCCTTATGAAGGTAATGAGAAAATGGTTTCTTTCCTTTGGATTTTTCAGAGGACTTGGTAGAAGGTTGTTTTTTAAGGTGGTTTTGTTTGGTTTGTCAGGTATTTGTTTAGAAACTTTGAGAGAATTTTTAGATATTGTTTTTAAAGTTGTTTTAGTTGAAGTAGAAGATGGTGAATTTTGTTTGTTTTTAGATTTGGGAAGGGAAGGTTTTTGTGTAGGTTTAGAAATTAGTGAAATTGGTTTTTTAGGAGAAGGTTTTGGAGAATAGTTTTTAGGTGGTTATGGTGTTGCTTCATAATCACTATCATATAAAGTGTGTACAATTGTATCATTCTCAACATTCTTCTAGGTACCAATTATAGCTTGAAAGCATGATTACCTTCTAATTTGTCTACGACCATCAAGTTTGACTTTCTTAAGTTTATCTAAATGTAGATGAATGATTGTAATGTATGGATCAAAGGTTGTAGGATTGAGAGGAGGAGCCATAGCTAAGGGTTGCATTTCAATAATGTGATTAAGTGTTGGACTTAGAAAAAGAAGACATGGAGGATATGTTGATTGTGAAATGGTGAGAGATGAGGTGAAGGAGATGGCGAGTTTGAAGGTGGACAATCATGAATAACTTTTCTCACAAATTCTAAGGTTCTTGCCATGGTGAAGTTTTTTGAAAAATGGAGAAAAATGATGTAGGAATAAGATAGAGGTTCAATTTTGGTCATTTAACTTTTACTTAATTTTTCTTTTTGGTCCTTTATCTTTATTTTGATTCATTTGTATTTTATATTTTATAAGTGGTGTATTTTAGTCATTGTCACAATCACAACAAAAGTTATATCAACATTCGGGCATAGAAATTCCTTCTAACAATTGTCAATATGTATCAAGTATTATATTCTTTCAAAAAAGCATCCATTTAACCCAATAATAGGCTTGCACTCGAAAAAATTTATTTTTGGATGCTTTAAAACATATGTAAACTCTATGAAACGAATGACATTTATTAGAGTTTACTATGTTTTTATCTCATGCTTATTAAGATTGCACACTTAACTTTATAACGAATCCAACACTTGGCCTCAATAGTTCACAACAATAATCATACACTTTTTTGAAAGAGTTATGATGAAAAGCACTAAATACACCACATATAAAAGATAAAAGACCAAAATGACTAAAATAAAGATAAATAACCAAAACGAATATTAAGTATAAGATAAATGACTAAAATTATATTTAAGCTAAATGGATATTATAGTAGTTGAAAATCTAAAAAGTAAAACTAAAGAATAATGATGTCCTATTAGATGTAACCGTTTGAGTCTAGTGAGCATGCACCATAACCATTAGAAAGTTTACCCAATGGTTGACTTAGTATTTAAAATTTGAAAACATCATTTGGGGGAATAATGTGTATGATGTTTTACATTCCACGAGAAGAGAACGTTCTTTTCTTCATGAAGAACGTTTTTCTTGTTTAAAAATCAAGGATTTTGCTTAATCAATTTTGAAAAGACTTTTCTCAATTTTCAAATTTTTGTTGATGAATTCAAAATGATCCACAACAAGGGGTTTTATGAAAATATCAATCAGTTGGCTTTCAGTATTAATGAAAATTAACTCAACATCCTTTTTATTATAGAATATTGGAATATTTGTGTAGCATAAAGAGAAATTATCAAATTGATTTCTTGTCTACAAGACTTGTAAGCAACAGCTTTCAGTTGAGACATATTCAACTTTAGTTGTTGAGAGTGTAATAGTATTCTATTTTTTGCAACAACAATTCACAAGAGCTTTTCCAAGAAATTGACATGCACTACTTGTGCTTTTTCTTTCAATTTTATCACCAACATAATCAACCTCACAAAAGACTACAAGATCAAAATGAAAATATTTTCTATATCAAAGGCCAAAATCAATAGCTCCTACTAAATATCTTGAAAAAACTTTTAATAACAGTTAAATGTGTTTCTTTAGGAGATGTTTGAAATCTTGCACATAAACCAAGTGCAAAGACTATGTCAGATATACTGACAGTTAGATAAAACAGTGATCCAATCATTTCTCTATATTCCCAAATTTAAAAATACTCCTTTTTTTTCCATCTTTTTCTAACTTTGATGATGGATGCATGGGAGTTGACATAACTTAGGATTAGTTCATTTTATATTTCTTAAGAAGATCCTTGAAGTAATTTTCCTGACAAATAAAAATATCATCCCTTTGTTGCTTGATTTGTAATCCAACAAAAAAAATTAATTCTCTTATCATGCTCATCTCAAATTCACTTTGTTTGAGGTTTGAAAATTGCTCACTCATTTTCTCATTAGTAGTACCAAAATTGATGTCTTCAACATACACTTGGACAATTATAAATTAGAATTATTAATTTTTCTACAAAGTGTAATGTCAATTTTTCCTCTTGAAATTTAATTTCTTATTAGAAAAGTGCTTAATATCTCATACCAAGCCATAGGAGTTTTCTTTAAACCATGTAAAGAGTTGGTAAGTTTGAAAACATGATTTCAATTTATTTATTTTCAAAACTGAGAGGTTGAAGAACACAAACTCATTCAAAAAAACACTTTTGACATCCATTTGAAAAGTTGAATTCCTTTATGAGATGTATATTCAATACCTTTTTGCTGATTGTAGCCTTGTAATACAAGTCTAGATTTATTTCTAATGACTTTAACTTCTTTAGCAAGATTTTTTCTAAACACCCGTCTTTTTCCATTGATATAATGATTTTAAGGTTTTGGAACTAAAGTCCAAACTTTATTCTTCTCAAATTGATATAGTTCTTCTTTCATGGCCTCAATCCAATGATAATCTATGATTGCTTCATTTATGGATTTGGGTTCAATTTGAGAGATTGTTGCCATATTAGAATCATTATCTTTGAAAGATAATCTAGTTCTAATTCCACTAGTGGTTCTTTCAATAATTTGATTTTGAGGGTGATGATCAATCAATCTCAAACTTCTTGGTGGTTCTAAATTCATGCATTCTCAAAATGGAAAGTATGCTTTTAGACAATATGGAGGCTGACTCCAACTTATGGAGAATGATCCAATAATGAGGCTACAATGTAATTTAGTCTGTTATACTTCTACATTAATTTTAAATAATAATTTGACATTTTGATTAAATTTTGATATAATGTATCCTTCAAATTCAAAGAAATTATATATTTAGTCGTGCAACATGTGAGATGTTGTTATTAAATATTTAAAAATTAGAGTGAAGTATCATTTTGTTCTTGAGAAAATTTTAGAGACCTGATATAGTGAGAAAAATAAAAATACATTGTAATCTTAGAGTGAAATAAATCACAACAATTTAATCCTTAATTAATTTAAAAAAAAAAGTTAGTTTGTTGTGTTGTACAACTATAGAAGTGTTGTGACAAAATTCATTCAAATAAAACAAGCCAAAATAAAATACACTACAACAATTTTCTCATATAGCAACAGTTGTATTCAATGACACACATAAATATTGTAGGTATAGATATAATATACCAACATACACCAAACAAAAAGTCGTAGGTATAGATAGGTATTCAGTGATAGAGTTACAAAGATTGGTATAGACATAATTCCTCCCTAAAACAAATTCCCAAAATTAAAAAAATTCATAGTCCCGCCCCAAAACAAGAGTTTGTATATGTTGATTATAGACAATATATAAAAATGCCCTCGGTATATGTTTTTCGCCCTATACTTACGGCTATATACCTTTACCCACGAATTTGTGTTGTCACTAGAAGTCAAGTTTCTTGTAGTGTCATTTGATTCCACTTAGGTGGTATATAAATCCTAATAGGTGCCTTGTTCCTATCATTCATTTTCGAAGGTGTGTTTCCTGTTCTTGTTTGTGTTTATATTATTCTTCTCTGTTCATGTTTCTTGCTTTCTTGCATTTTATGCTTTGTTCATGTAGTTTATGATTCAATGTTGCAATGTTATGTGAGTTATTTCTTTTCCCAGTTTCAATTATGTGTTTTTTTTCTTGATACATGTTTCGATTTTATTTTTTGTCCTTGCTCTACCTTGTGGCTATGTTTTGTTGTTCTCAGAGTATGTTGAGTTATTGTTCTACTCATTGATTCTTGATTTTTAATACACCTTTATTTGTTGAAGTTGGTTCTTGAATTCCTTGGATTTTGCTATGTACCATTGACGTTCTTTTTTAAATTCTACTATGGTTTAGTGATCTTTTTTTATTACAGGGACTATAGTATCCCTTTATAATACTGATACGATCTAATTGTCCTTATTTATTATTGTTGGGAACTTAATTGTCACCTTTTAAAGAAATTATGTAGTATAGTAAAATTGATGATGTTATTAAAAATGGAGATCAATCTGTCACTAAACCAATAATGTTCTTGGTTTCTGTAAAGAAAACGCGGAATGATTAAAATTGAAACAGAGATTTATCATATTTTAAAACGAATGACGTTCTCCATTTTCTGACTAACAAAATTAAAACTTTCTATATTAAAATGAACACACACAATTGTTAACTTGGTTCATATATGAACTCTGACGTCTAGGGAACTGGATCCGAGTTTGAATCTTCAGTAACGTGGGATGAAATGATTACAATATTTGTATGATTTTATGCAACCACTTTTCTGCACTATGACAAAGTTACAGGTTGCTTTGGCTTATATACAAGTTGTTTATAATTTAGGAGTAACAAACAATAGTAGTTACAACTAACTAAATGAAAATTAACTATCCAAAATAGATTTAATCTTCACAGTCTTCTAATTGAGTACCACATATTACAAATATCTACCTTGGTACCAAATGAGAAGCTTTAGCTTGTGATTCTTCAAATCAGATCCTATTAGTCCTTGATCTCAGTTCTTGGACTTGATTTGCAGCATATCCAAACAGTGTTTGAATTTGCTAAGTGTGACAAGTTTTATACACATGTCAGCTGGATTGTCACTTGTGTGCACCTTTGCCATATTTATCTCACCCCTTTCAATGACATCCTTGATGAAATAAAGCCTGATGTCTATAAGCTTGGTTCTTTCATGATACATTTCATTTTTACTCAAATGATTGGCACTTTGGTTGTCACAATTCATGTAAACCAAATCTTGTTTAATACCCAGTTGAGTGATCAATCCTCTCAACCAAATTCCTTTTTTCACAGCTTTAGTAAGAGCAACATATTCTGTTTTTGTTGTTGACAATGTCACTATGTATTGAAGATTAGCTTTCTAATTGACTGTGTTGTTGAACACTGTGAACACATATCCTATAAGAGATCTTTTTCTATCTAAATATCCAGCAAAATCAGAGTCTACAAATCCTTGAACTGGTTTTAATGATTCTGAACTTTTGTTGTACTCCAATCACAAGTTTTGAGTTCCCTTTAGGTACCTTAGATTCCATTTGACTGCTTGACAACGGCTCATTTATGGATTTCCTATAAACCTGCTTGTGAGACTTACAACATGAGAAATGTTTGTGATTGACCAGGCCATAACATACATGATGCCTTAAGCGTACCATAGCATCCCTATGGCACTTGCATATGGTATAGTCTTCATGCCTTGTGTTTCCTGGTTTGTATTTGTGACATGGCTAAAGAAAATTTGAAGTGAGCTACTAGTGGAGAGCAAACTGCCTTTGATTCACCCATATTAAATCTATTTAGGACCTTTCCAATGTAGCTCTCTTGGGAAATTATTAGTTTTCCTTGCTCTCTAATTTTGATGATTTCCATTCCTAGGATCCTCTTGGCTGACCCCAAGTCCTTCATCTCGAATTCTTTCTTCAAGCTCTTTAATTTCTCTATTTCTTTAATACTTTTAGATGATATTAGCATTCCGTCCACATATAGCAGCAATTAAATGTATGTTGTTGATGATACTTGTTTATAATACACATAATTATCAAAATTACTTCTAGCATATCTTTGACTAAACATGAATGAATCAAATCTCAAATACCATTGTCTTGGTGATTGCTTTAGCCCATAGAGTGATCTCTTTAGCAAGCAGACTCAATCCTCTTTTCCTTGAGTCCTAAAGTCATCTTGTTGTTGCATTAAGATTGTTTCATTTAGATCATCATGGATAAATGTTGTTTTGACATCCATCTGCTCTAATTCCATGTTAAAGTGTGCTACCATGGCTAGAACTATCCTCATAGATGCATGTTTGACTACAAAAGAAAATATTTCATTTTAGTCTACACATTTCCTTTGAGTGAATCCCTTTGCTGCTAGCCTTGCTTTGAATCTGGGAGGTTCAACTCCTGGAATTTCCTCACTCCTCTTGAAGATCCACTTCCTGCCTATGACTCTGGAGTTGACATGCTTAGGTATGGGTTCCCCGGTTTTTTGCTTCTCCAGTGATTTCATCTCATCAACCATAACTAAAATTCATTTGTCTTTGTCTTGAGACCTAATAACTTTATTTTAGTACTTGGGATCTTCTTGCATGATCTCTTCCGCAACGTGTAATGCATATTTGATCATGTCTGCATAACCATGTCTTTGAGTGGGTTTTGACGTCCTTCTTTTTCTATCCATAATAAGGTTATAATCATTTAGTTCCGGTTTTGGAAATATAGCATGTTCTTCTAGGTTTGCATCAATCTTGTCGTAATGAGCCTGTTGTTGTTCTAAAACCAAGAATGTTATTGGTTTATGTTGATCTTTATCCTTTTCTATGGCTTGCTCCACCTCGAGATCAAACCTCTCAGATTCAGTTTGATGTGGACTTTCATTTGCGGCCTTGGTTAAGAACTTATATAGGTCAATCTCATAAAATTTAACATATCTTAAGGTTTTAATCCTTTTATCAGTTCTGTTTTCAACCATAGATTTCCAAACCTTAAAGCTTTTGAATGTTTCATCCTTACTTTTCAACAAATATATCCATACTTTTCTACTATAATCATCAAGAAATCTAATGATGTGCTTATTGCCTCCATGTGAAACAATCTTTATAGGCCCCATAAATCACTATGAACATATTCCAAACTTCCTTTTGAGTAATGTTTTCATGTAGAGAACTTGACCCTATGTATCTTTCCAAACACATAATTCTCACAAAATTCAAGATCACTAATCTTGTCCCCACCTAACATGCCTTGCTTGTCCATAACTTGCATTCCTTTTAGACTTACATGTCTTAGTCTATGATACCACAGGTTGGGTTTGCTTGATGCTTGGACAATCATTACTACCATCATTATCATTGTTTGACCATTGAGAAGGTAAATGCCCTGATCCCTTGTTCCCTTCATGATTACCAATGATCCTTTTATGAATTTTAGAGTGCCTTTCTCTGTTTTGCATGAACAATCAACTTCTTCCAACATTCCTAGAGAAATTAAGTTCCTCTTCAACTCTGAAACATGTTTGACCTTTGACAAAATCTTCATGGTTCCATTTTCCAGCTCCGGCTTGATTGAGCCAATTCCAACTACCTTGCAGGATGATTTGTTCCCTATAATCACCTTGCCTCCATTAGTTTCTGTATAGCCAAGGAACCAATCGCTATTTGAGGTCATGTGAAATGAATACCTTGAGTCAAGCACCCAATCATCATCCATGATTTCAGTTGAATTTTCCATAAGAACTTATGTGCTTTCATATACTTCAGAGGCTATAGATGCATTTCCATAATCATCATCATTATTTGATCCTTTATTTCCTTTCCAATCTGGGCATTATTTCTTGAAATGCCTATCTTTCTTGCATATGAAATGCCTATCTATCTTTCTTGAAATGCCAATCTGGGCATTATTTCTTGAAATGCCTATCTTTCTTTATTCTTGAACTTATTCTTTTGGTTTTGATTATTCTTCCCTACCTTGGCCTTGACAAACAATCCCTCACCACTGCTTTCTTCTTTCCCATATGACTTCCTCTTCAGTTCTTTGGATATTAGTGTAGCTTGTACTTCTTCTAATGACAAAGAATTTCTACCATAAAGAAGTGTATGACACATATTTTCAAGAGATCTTGGTAATGAATTTATCAACAATAGGGTATGATCCTCATTATCCAATTTTACATCAATATTTTCAAGATCTAATACAATCTTATTAAACTCATCCATATGATATTCAATTGATCTCTCAGGTTACATCTTGAAAGCATATATCTGCTAAAGCACTATGAGCCTTGTTCATGATATCCTTATTCTCCTTTTCTGGTAGTGTGGATTTCGTGTCCTACTCTCCTCCCAGTGCTTCTTCCAAACCTTGATGAACCAACAACGCTTTCATCTTGAGATGCCACAACCCAAAATCATTCTTCCCATTGAATTTTTCAAGTACATACTTTGTAGATGCCATTTTTTCTTTGAATCGAATACACTTGTGCTCTAATACCAATTTTTGTTAAAAATGGAGATCAATTAGTCACTAAACCAAGAATATTATTGGTTTCTGTAAAGAAAACGCAAAGTGATTGAAATTGAAACGAATATTGACTAGATTGTAAAAGGAAAACGTTCTCCGTTTTCGGACTAACAAAATTAAAGCTTTCTATGCTAGAATGAACAAACACAAGTTAGCCCAATTCAGAGATGAACTCCTATGTTTGGGGGTCTGGATCCGACTTTGAATCTTCACTAATATGAGATGAATTAATTACAATGTTTATATGCTTCTATGCAACCAGATTTTTTCACTATGACAAAACTGCAACTTGCATTCTGTATTGTCTATATTATATCTTTTGCCAGCCTTGTTTGCTTTGGCTTATATACAAGTTGTTTATAATTTAGGAGTGACAAACAAACATAGTTACAACTAATTAACTGAAAATTAACTATCTAAAACAAATTTCATCTCCAAAGTCTTCTAATTGGGTATCACATATTATAGATGAGTCAACGCACATGTTGGCATAAAAAACCAACTTTATAATTGTGATTCCATAGGAACTAAATTGTTTTATTTTTCTCAAACACAAAATTTACCAAGATTGAGTTATACCAATTGAGTTATTGGCATAACTTGCAAACATCATCATCAACCTTACCCACCCATCATCAAATCCAAACTTCTACACTACTCCCCTAAGAAAATCCCAATTGCCTTTATGTTCATTAACTACATAGTAGTTGGGCTTTGTCATTATTTAGAGATTACAAAAATCAATTTAGTGTTAGACAAAAATGGATTTCTGTATAAGGTCAACTAAGTTTTCTAACTACGTAGTAAAAGCATTCTCTAATGCTTAAAAAAAAAATCTAAATAGAGGGTTTTACTCAAGAGACCAAAAGATGGTTTCTTCTTAACTTATTCAAAGGTTGCATTTAGACAGGCAATGCATGATTAAGCAAGAAATCATGGTTATGAGGCTTGAAACTAAAATCGAAAAAGATAGAAGTTGTTTCTCCAAGTTCTCGTGGAGGCTTGGAGACGAGAAAATTATGAATTTTTTTTATGAAAAACCTTAAATGCGATGTGTAAAACCTTGTTTCACATTGCAAGTCAAAACTCTTTATTCACAATATTATTCTGATGCGCACTATGAGACCAAGGCGAGAACTCAAGGTTCTAGAAAAATATGTCTTTGCAGTGTGATATTGACCTTTCACATTGCAATACAAGTTAGTATTTATATTATGGGAATGATACCATTTCATATTGCAAGACAATACTCTTGTACTACCAAATGACACATTTTAAATATCTTCAAGTTAAAATGGCTTCCAAACATACACGATATCTTTAAAATTATATTTATCTTTCACATATACTTTAAAATACTTTTCATACCAATTTAATTCTTTAACTTCTTGTTTATTTGAGTAAATAATGTTTTTATAAAATTTTGTTACACTAATATGATAAATATTGATGAAGATATTAAGCTTAATTGGTAGCAAACACTTTTGGATACTTAATTAGTCTGGTAGCACATGAAGAGTACAACTTGCATATAATGTTTGTTGTTACAATTTCCTTAAATATACTAGATAGTGATATTTACATGAAACTCTTTGAAGTGTTTAACTTTTGTGAGACTTATAGCATAGACAATCGAGAAAACTACTCTATCAAATTGAATATGTATATGTGCTAAAAAAATTTGGATACATGTGGTATAATCATCTTAGTAAATATTTGCTAGATGAATGATACAAAATAACTCAATCCGGCCATGTATTTTTATGAAAAGATCTAGAAATGAGTTTTCTATAATTGATGTTAATGTTGATGATATAAATATTATTGAAATTCCTAAAGTGCTTTCAAAAGCTATAGATTGTTGATGAAATAATTTGAGATGAAGTACTTGAGAAATATAGTTTTGTTTGAAATTACAAATTAAATGTTCGAATAGTGAAATTTTTTTACATCAAGAAGTTTATATAGTCAAGTGTTAAAATGTTTTTATATAAACAAATTTCTTTCTTGGTGTACTCCAATAATTGTGAAATCACTAGTTTAAAATAAAGATTCTTTAAGATCTTGGGAAAAGGATATGCAACTATTTGATTTTGAAGTATCATATGTTAACGCGATTGAGGTGCTAATATAACTTATTAATTTTATATTTCCTAATATATCATTTTCATTCAATCCATCAACAAGATATTTTTCACCTTCACGAAGAGATTAAAAATTTAGTACAGAATAAAACATATACTTCGTTATCTTATAAATACAATTGATATGAATTTATTTTATTTTAGAATATCCAAATTGATTCTTCACTTATATGTATGTGTTTATAAATAAATCAAATATTGTATTATTAATTACATATTGTAAAGGGAATAATAACAAAGCTCTCTTATATCTCCTATCATGTTCTTTTAGTCTATTATTATTATTATTATTATTATTATTATTATTATATTAGAATAAAACGTTGTAAAAATTTAAATTTTAAATTCAATTTTTTTATGTTTTTAATTTAATTAATAATATATGAATAATTAATATATTTAGATGGTTTTATATTATAGATTTATATCTTATATCATTTAAAATATATTAAATCGTCGTTTTTTAATTAAAAAATATGAGAGAGATCAAAAGTGTGAACTCTTCTAAAATTGAGAAACTAAAATGAATTCGTAATAATAGAAAAACCAAATCTGCGATTAAACTTTATCATTATTATAATTATATAATAAATCTTAGTCTGTGTTATAATAAAAACGTAATTATTTTGTTTTCGTGAAATAATTTTTGTTTGAATTTTCTCACCGTTGGGCCGGCCGGTGAGGCGAAGAACAGCTCCAACGGTAAAGTAGTTGATGTCGATGAGAACGCTGTCAGAGACATTTCGCTCCATTAAACGCCCAATTCCAAACCCTAAATTATCCAAAACATCACCATCTCCTTCAATATCCGAAGTGAAATTCACCGCCAAACCAAACTCAGATTCATGGTGTGTTTATCTCATCCTCTCCACCAACCATCCAATCAAAACCTACGTTGGCGTCACAACCAATTTCCCTCGCCGGTAACTTTAATTTCACTCATTTACCTTTTTCTGAGCTATATGTCACCCTTTCTGTCTATTTTCATACTCAATTAACGCTTAATCTGATCGCTACCCTTTCCATTGGGTGCTGAAATTTGTCGTTTTTTTTTTGTTCTGCAATTCTGTATCGGGCTTTGAATTTTGTTTTTTGCTTTCAATTAGAATTTCAATTAATCGGTGATAATTATTGTGGCTAGATGTTGGAATTAAATTAATAATTACATAAGGCAGTCTCAATACAGATTATAAATCTAATAATATTTTAGTGCAGAGCATTTAGGATCTACGACATATATGTTGATTCATCAAAGATATTAGAAATACCTTGCTCCATTGCTCAGATAGTAATCATGAAATGTAAAAAATGAAAGACATGTAAGGAACACTTGTTGACTTGTCTTTCCCAAAAAATGAAAGTCATTCTTCATCAACCGGGTCTCTTCATACCCTAGACAGTCTTTCCCATTATTCCGAAATGGATCATGATATTCACTCACACACACAATTGTAAGGTCTCGGGTTTGAATCCGAGATATGATGTCCAAGCTAACAATTTTGATATTTGTCATTTGAGCTTAGACTTAAAGGATGATATTCACTCTTACTTGAGCTCATATCAATTAATTAATTAGTTATCTAAATTAGAAACCTAAATTAGCCTTTATCACTTAATTTGATCACTGGTCAATTTAAGCTCTTAATAGATAAATAGTTAATATAATTAATATAAATTTATATGGCCACATGGTGATAGTGAAATATAATGAAATGAAATATTTAATAAAATATTCCAACACTAGATTTGATTCCAAGGATATTTTCCTGAAGTCTTGACATTTAAATTCCCATCAAATTAGGGAAGAATGGTTTGAAAATTACAATGTTTCCTTTGCTATGTAATATATAATTTCCCAGGATTTTGTATGATATGGTTAACGATTAAGCGTGTTCAAGAAACTATAGTATGTGAAACTTGATCTATGAGTAACGATTATGCAGTTTTCACTTTTTTCTGTATGCTATAAGCTAGGTGTAATTTTTGTTCTATTAATGCAGTTATTTTTTCTCTTTTATTTTACGATGCTGCTGATATGCCATTTGCTAAGGAGTTAAAGAAATTGGTGTTTGTTTTAAAAAAGAAAAGAAAACTGAAATAGGTGTTTGATTTGTTCTTTTCTTCATTGATGTAGTTTGAAGCAGCACAACGGTGAACTTAAAGGCGGTGCAAAAGCTTCCCGTGCTGGAAGGCCATGGATTTGTGCATGCCTCATTTGTGGCTTTGCAGACCGAAGTGAAGGTATAAATAAATATGACTACTTTTTGTGTTCTTTTTATAATAATTTTACTACAGATTGTTTACCAATTTTATAAACTAATATGGGTGGATAAAGTACAATGTTGATATGATTATGATCTTGTAGCTTATCTAATTTTTTTTATAAATATTTCCTGTTTCTCTTTGATATTTGTCCGTTTGAGTGATATAGTTCACACGCCAATTACCAATGCTTGATATGGTCCAATTGTAATTTGTATATGTTGAAATGGGGGGAAAATCATGCCATTCTATTATTGCGATATCATTGGAATGCAATACAGTGTCAGTATAATATACAACAACCTCATATGTGTGTTTTCGGACACACTGCCCTTAAATAGACTACAACTCCAGATCAAAATATAAGCAAAAATGAGGCAAAAATAATTATGTGTTTGGTCCAAATTTAAAACCAAATACGTCGAGTTTCTTTGACCATTTTTTGCTTATATTTTGGGAAAGAGGGAGTATGGTACAAGTAACACTCCTAGAACATGCAAAGTATATGCACTCAGTTTATTAAAAATTAACCTTATTCAAGGACTCCTAAGGGATTTGATAAGAATATGAGCTATTTAGTCATTGGTATTAATTAGGTTAGCTAGTGATAAGAAATGCCTAAAGCACATTTTCTATGGTAAAATGACTACCCACTTCCATATATTTAGTCCTCATGTAAAAGTTCAAGTTAGAGGTAATATGCAGTGCGGCCTGATTTTTACAAACTATATTTGAGAGACTACTGTAAATTTCAGTTCTTCAATTAGTTACTTATTCCATATGAGCTCATATGTACCCAAAGTCGTAGATTATTATTCTGGTTTGACACTCGATCTTGTTACATTGCTTCTTGTTTTTCCATATGAGACTATTTCCTCCAATAAAACACAAGCATCTGAGATGAGGACTCAGCTCAATTTTTGAAGTATTTTCTGCACAATTTAGACATAGTACTGGCACATATATTACATTACACTATAGTCACAGACCCTAATATCTCGCTCCTCCCTCCTCTCTCTACTATCTAGCTACATATTTTACAACTTCCTGAAGGTATCCTTTCAGAATAGTCTAATCAGTGGAAGGGATATTTTTTCCCAGCTGTAATAATCTTCTGACCTATGAAGCACCGATACTTTAAAATCGGTGTTGTACCGTACTCGATACGTACCAATACACCAATGCGACATGATAATTCATATCAACAGAGTATCCCGATTTTTTTTTAAAACAAAAAATGTGGAATACAGCTCAACACGCCGTGGGTTCTTCTCAAGGCTTTTCAATTTTCATGGCTGTTCAATTTCTTTTTCAGTAACCTATATTTTTAACTGTATTATCTCTCCTTCCTTCAATACACGTTACCAAATGCCACTAAACAAGGCTGTTTTAATTCTTTCCATAACTCCAACATGTTATTAACTTTTTGAAAGACATTGATATTAACTTTTTATTTAATACTATATAGTAACGTGTTAGAAATTGTATACTAAGGTTTGTTTTTGGTAGACAATGATTTGCAATTTCTATTTTATATTTATTTTTTAATTTTATACATGTATACCAAACGTATCATATCCTTTATTTTTCAATGAATGACGGATCGCCATATTGGATACATATCGTATATATCCGATACTCGTATTGTGTTGGTGCAACATAGCTTCTGGCTAAGTCTGTCAGTTAAGATGAGAAATCTGTGTTGATTTTTGTTTCTCATATTTTTACAGTACTGAGCGTTAGATCTGTTTAACATTATAATGGTTGACTATTTCATAGCCCCTTTTAATGAACTAATGATTGGTTTATAGCAAAATTAAAAAATAAACTAATGATTTAATATGGAAAGTCTTTTATGTACAACTGTGACATTGTATGCAGGCCCTAATCACTCTCCCTCTCTCTGCATCTTTTGCTATACCGTGAAACCATACTTGCCAATATTATAATCCAGCTATCTTTCCTGAATTGAATAGGCTATTTTACGTCTTGTGTTTAAAATGTCAGCATCTTTTTTTTCTTTCTTTTTGCAACAACCATTATTAATAATTAGTTTGTTAGTATTTTGTTGAGGGTGGGGATGAAGCCCGCAACCTCCTTATCACTCCAGTCCATATCTTCTCCACCCCGCCATCAAACCAACCTTATATCTCCTAAAGTCGCATCGTTTTTATATTTTGTCGGTTAAGGATTTTAGAATTGCCAGTTGATGTTTTTGTTACGTTTTCTTTTGCTGTTGTAGCTTGTGTATTTGAATCAAAATGGAAATCTTTCACAAGGAGAGTTCCACGCAAAAATCAAAATGACAAACTCTCCAAGGAAAGCGAAGATCCATCACTTCCACTTCTGCAACACAGGCAAGCAGCTTTAAACAGAGTCAAAAACTCACTTGACTGCACAAACTTAGAAATTAATTGGCATTTGGATCCAATGTGATTCACTACCACGATGTACATTGTTTTAATTTAGAACTGTTATATAACATATAATTTATTCAAATGGCAAAATATGAGCCAAATATTTAATAGCAACTGTACCATACACAACAATTGATTGTTTTAATAAAATATATCTCTGTATATCTAAATACCAAGTCCATTTAGTACAGAGCGCATGGAATGAAACATTATGAAAAATATTATTTCAGATCGAGGATCACTTAATGAAAATGACAACTTCTTGGATTTGGATCCTCTTTCCTTGTCACTTGATTTATTTTCCATTTTCAATCTCCACCTTTAAAACACATCCCTAGTCTTGTGCTAAAATCACACCTCACGTGTCTCTCATGTTGATTGTAAAATAATAATTAAAAGTAAACTAAGAATACAATTTCTCAATGGTTGCCTCCTAGTATTAACAACCTCTTTTAAGGCTTAATTACTTTTTTCCCTTAATTTATATTGTAGGTTAGTTGGTTTAGTCTCTATCTTATGTTTCTTAAAGCAAATTGGTTTTTTCTGTTCAAAAGAGTTAGTCAAAGTCAAACATATATACGCCATTTCAAATTATCTATACATGTAAAAGTGTGATTGGTGGCAAAAATAATATATGCCAAAAAAAAAAGGGAAATGAATACACCAACCATAAAAATAATAATATCACCGTATTGCAAGTTCCACCAATGTTATTCTCCCATTCAATGTCTCAAGTTTTTGTCAATTCATTTTCATCCCCCTCAAGTTAAACTCCAACCCCCACCCCCCCTCACCCATCCATACACACCTTAAATCTCTCTCTACACCTAACCCACCCACATCCATTCACCCATCTTTTTCGTAAAAAATGAAAAACAAGTCGACAATATACGAAACTAAATAAAAAATACACTCAAATTCTTCATAAACAGTTAAAAGCAAAACACCAAACTAATATCTCTTTCTCTCATATCTCATTTCTTGCATCTATCTCATCTTTGCAATTTTATTCATTTTCCCAAAAAAGTCAACAACAATATGAGTGAAAGGAAAGAGTAAACAAGATGCTTACCTAAATTCTTGTTTTTGAAAATTGCAGAAAACAATGGATTTGCCAAATCCTTAAATTTTGGGGAAGAAGAATGGAGTTGGAGAAGATGCAACTATATTTCAATAAAAACTTAAATACATGAGAATTAGGAAATAGTTTATATATTTTTTTCAGTATAAATGTTTTATTTAAATTGTATATAATTCTTAATTAACTATATTGATTTCAATAATAAAATAAGTTTCACTTACTAAAATAACATATTAATTGAAAATAAACTTTAGTTAATAACAAATCGTTTGTACTAAATACAAATTATATATGAAATAATTCTTAAACATACTTTACTTTCCTTTCAACTGATTTATAGATTATTAAGGCACATTCCTTTACATATTTTATATATATATATATATATATATATATAT
>JBBPBT010000556.1:132265-167646 GCA_037974875.1 Cicer bijugum | reverse complement strand
AAAAAAAAAAAAAAAAAAAAAAAAAAAAAAAAAAAAAGAACTTAAAAAAAACAAGTAAGCAAATAAAACATAAGAAAAAACAGAAACAATTGCGCAAAAAATTAACGAGGTTCTAATTAAAGCATTTATTGATTGATCTCTATAACCTTCTTCTCTTACATTTGAGAGTTACAATATTTTCTCTCAAGTTTTCTATCTAAGAAGTGGAATAATCATCTAGGAATTAACTAAAGGCTCATAGCCAAAAGTAACGAACATAAACTGCTAAAAACAGAAGCAGTAATTAAGTTAGTTAGTTAACTAACTTGAACCCTCAAAACAGAAAGTTAACCAAAACTGACAAGTTGACTGGGCCAAAGCTCAACACTCATCCCATGAAAAAATAAAAATCTAAACTTTTAGTCCTCTAAAAGATATATAAAAAAACATTACTATATATTAGTCAATTTTATTTGAGTGATTTCTATGAATTTTAGTTATTGCTTCTTATTCATGTTCTTAAAATGATACTAAAATATTAATGTGTTTGACTAGTGGCTTAGTGCAACGAAATTGATGTATATAAGGAAATTGACTAGTGGCTTACCTCTCATTTTTACAGTCCTAGTGCAGAAATAATTAAATTTTTAAGTCAATTAAAAATAACTTATTAAGTTGGTTAAATCACAACCCACTTAAAAAGTTTATTGTTTTATAAAAAAATTTATTTTTACTCCTTACATATATGTATAACTAAAATTTAATATCAACCAAAATTTCATAAACAATAATAATTTATACAAAATTCATATTCATTTAAAACATAGAGCATACCAACTCATATATATATATAAACTAGAGTAAATAAATACAAATATGGGTGAGAATATGTTGGACCGAGTTAGGCTTTACTAGGCTTAAATCTAGCCTGTAAAAATATTTAAGGCATAAGTCTAACATGTGGTATGTCATAGATTTAAGTTTTAGGCATGAGTCTAACCTTGATAGAAGTGTGGTATAACCTATTAGTCTACATAAAAATCTATTTCATTTTAACATATTTAAATAAACAATCAAATATATATTTTAATAGATTAATGAGTTAATATGTCAATGAAATTAAGTTCTATTTTGATATTTAACATCACATTTTGAAAAATATGACTTTATATACATTATACTTAAATTATATTTTATAATAATACTATTAAATATGTCAAAAACTAAATGACTTTAATCTGTGTAAATTACTAAAAGTTGAATATGTAATAAAAAGATCAAAATTTAATATAATAATTATAGTAGTAAAAAATATTATTTATATTTATTTAAATAGATCGACCTAATAGGCCTAAAATGTTTATTATGTGGCATGTAGCCTGACATTTTTAGACCCTTATCAGTCGATATGACTTATTTCCATCCCTACTTACAAATAGCCACTATATATCTACTAAATTTTACAATAGAACCTAATAGTATCGGCTCCATCTATTTGACCAAAAATTAGCATATACACTCTCAAAGTTGAAAAACCTCTCACTCTTCAAATTATGTTGGGTTAATACTTTATAACTTCTCACCTATTTTCTTTCTGTCATCATACCTATATAAAGTCTGCAACATGTCTGAAAATCACACAATCAAACAAACACACGGATCATTACACAATTAAAGGCATCATAACAAACTCCATATTATAAAAACGTCAAGATATAGAACTAGACTAAAATATAAGAAAATGTCATTGTTTTAGGATAGCTAAACTATTAAAGTAGCATGACAACGTCATATATTCTAATATTATATGTTATCAACTACAAAATGCCTAAAACGATAGATAAATAACCGAAAACAAATAAATGTAGATAATGCCAAAGAATTTAAATAAAGAAATAACACATATTTAGTTAGAGTAATAATTAAATTGTTAATAAGTAGTGTGTATGATATATATATATATATATATATATATATATATATATATATATATATATATTGACAGTTCACACTTGCATGACAATAGCATCCTTCTCGTCATCCTATATATAAAAAAAATTCTGTAACACCCCGTTTTTCAAAGCGATGGTGTATTTTTTTTTTCAAAAGAAATTAAAATACAACCGAGAATTAAATAAGGGAAAACCTTTAGATAAATAATTGAGTCATTATAATTTACAAACAGCGGAAAGGTTTCTCAAAACATAAATCTAAAGCATGTCCTGATGTCAACATTAGTACATGTACATCCCCTTCCAATTTAAAATAAAAGTAGCCCAAAAGAAAGACATATGTGTCCTGAGTGACAACCTAGTCTGATCATTCTATACATAACAAAAAACTATACGCCTTGAGTAATCTCCACGCGCCCCGTGAGATTCTCCTATCGTAGCTTCAATCAAGCACTCCCATCCACATTCCCATCCGGAGGGTACGAACCGGTGGGATCATCCTGACTCTCATCTGAGGGCAAAGCCCAGATTTCCACAATAGTTGTAAAGGGTCACCAACTGAAATTAACAGTTAACACATAACATTTAAGCCTTTAAATGCACAAATAACCTTTTCAACTGAGCATACACCTTAAAAGGGTTTTTATATGCCAAGCATGCATAAACAAAGTTGAAAAATGAAGTTTTTAACAAAACAACACTATTATATTCGAATACAACATCTTTGTATTCGAATACAAGGCTATTTCAGCATTCAGCAGCAAAACAACATGTCTATATTCGACTACAACAGTCTGTTTTCGACTACACAGTAAGTCAGTGGCAAAACAGCATGTCTGTATTCGACTACAACAGTCTGTATTCGACTGCACAGTAAGTTAGTGGCAAAACAACATGTTTGTATTCGAATACAGTTTGCTGTATTCGAATACACATCAGACAGCAGCAGAAAAACAGCAAAAATCAGCATTTTTCAGCTTTTCAAAGGGTTTCAAAATCAATCAACACTTACTCACAAATCCAAACAATCAAACTTAGCAATTATAGCGCACTCACCACGACATCTTGAGTTTCGAAACAATTTTGCAATCAATTACACTTACACACAACTCCAAAACAAAACACTTAGCGATTATAACACAATTACCACGACATCTTAAGTTTTGAAATGGTTTTGCAATCAATCACGCTATCACACAATTCCCAAACATCCACACTTGGCAATTATAACACAATCACCACATCAACTTTAGTTTCGAAACACTCCAACATAAACTTGAATCAAAACACGACTCGCACACAATTTCAAAACATATTGCTTAACAATTACAACACAATACCCACACGGACAAGATGAACCAACAAATCACATGACATCACCTTGACTCGACAATCCCAACACGAACATGATGAACCAACAAATCACATGACATCACCTTGACTCGACAATCCTATCACAGACAAGATGAACCAACAAATCACATGGCATCACCTTGACTCCACAATCCCAACGCATACAAGATGAACCAACAAATCACATGGCATCACCTTGGCGCGACAATCTCAACACAAACAAGATGAACCAACAAATCACATGGCATCACCTTGGCTCGACAATCCCAACGCATACAAGATGAACCAACAAATCACATGGCATCACCTTGGCGCGACAATCTCAACACAGACAAGATGAACCAACAAATCACATGGCATCACCTTGACTCGACAATTCATTTCTCCACAAAATCATTTTCACGACAACATTAAGTAAACGCAGATATTAAGAGATTCCCCATTCTTAATACTCATTTAACTTAATGATTTTCACAAACAAACACACATCACGCAAAAATAAATATTAAGAGATTCCCCATTCTTAATACTCTTTTAACTCCAACGATTTTCAAAACAAACATTAAGTAAACAAGACATTAAGAGATTCCCCATTCTTAATTCTCATTTAACTTAAACGATTTTCCAAAACACACATTAAGTAAACAAAAATATTAAGAGATTCCCCATTCTTAATACTCGTTTAACTTAATGGTTTTCAAATTCCACACAAAACAAACTCAAACATACTTTCACATTCAATCCATAATTCGCACCAAATCACATCAGATCATCTTTCCACACAAACCACACAAAACACATCTCAAATTCTATAATTATCAATTATGAACACGTCAAATACGACGACACAAATCAACACAATCCATCACTCAAACACAACAAATTTCATTTACTCCAAGTCATACATAAATGAGGTAAATTCATTTTCCATGAAACATTCATCAATATCACCAAAACCCCACATTAGAATTTCACCCATAAAGCATTAATTCGTTTTTCCCCAAATCAACACTTTAACCCTAACAAATTCTTTTCCACACAACCACAAGTAATTCCCTAAATGCAAACTAAAAGTTTGGAAGGAGCCCTTACCTTCACTTTAGCTTTTTCGTTCGATTACGGTACCGTGAGCAAATCCGGTAAAATCTTCGTTCGCAATGTTGCTTCCAAAGTTGGTCCACTAGCACCGTAGCACGAAGGTGAGTAACCTTCCCTTCTGTCACTTCTTGAAACGAAGCTTGGATCTAGGTGAAACGGGGAGATTTGAGTTTGAATCCCTAATACCGTTTTTCTCCGTTTTCGAATCAAAGTGGAAGAGTGAAGTTGAGAAATCCTTGTCCTATAACCCACTATCAATTTCGAACTCAAGGAAGCAAGGAAGAACGAAAATGGATGAAGATGGAGGAAGGAGGAAAAACAACGCACGCGAGGCAGGGGAGGAAGAAGATGGAAATTTTCTGTTTTCTCTCCTTCTCTTTTCCTTTCTTCCTTTTTCTTTCCTTTCTATTTGCTTTCTTTCCAATTCCTTCCCTTCCTTTTCTATATATATATATATATATTAATTATAATTAACAAATATCTCAAAATCTTTAGATATTTATTAAATTACCCTTTCAGCCATAACGCATTAAATTCTTTGTAAAAGATGCACCGCAGTTAATTTACTCTATTTATCGACGAGTAATTCTAATCGGCATCAAATATCTTCTTGGTCATATAAACTCCAAAATATTAATAACTTTAGCTAAAAAGCCTCTGAGTTCAATACCAAAAATACACCAAAATACATAAAGTACACTTAAAAATTATGGGTCTTACATTACTACCCCCCTAAAATTAGTTTCGTCCTCGAAACTATGCGTCGATAAATAACTCTGGGTGTTGTTCTCTCATCTTACTCTCCAGTTCCCAAGTCGCATCTCCAGTAATTGGGTTCCAAATCACCTTGACTAACGAAACATCCTTGGTCCTCAATCGCTTGATCTTCCTGTCATCAATTCTCACAGGTGGTACTTCGAATGATAAGTTATCCTTTAGCTGGATTGTGTCTGGTTCGATCACATGAGATGGATCTGCAAGATATTTCCTCAACTGTGACACATGGAATACGTCATGAATATTGGACAGTAACGGAGGTAATGCAATCCGATAAGCAACGGGCCCAATTCGTGCAGAAATCTGGTATGGTCCAATGAATTTCGGAGTCAACTTCTTCGATTTCAATGCTCTACCAACTCCGGTAGTAGGTGTGACTCTTAGAAACACATGGTCACCGTGTTCGAATTCCAAAAGTCTGCGACGCTTGTCCGCATAACTCTTCTGACGATCCTGTGAAGTCTTCATTTTCTCCTTGATCTTCCTTACCTTAGCTGTAGTCTGTTGCACCATCTCTGGTCCGACGATCATATTTTCACCGTCCTTATACCAACACAAGGGCGTTTGACACTTTCGCCCATATAAAGCCTCATATGGTGTCATTCCAATACTTGCGTGGAAACTATTGTTGTAGGTGAACTCAATCAACGGAAGTACATCATCCCAACTTCCTCTATCATCTAACACACATGCCCTCAACAGATCTTCAAGGGGCTGATTCGTTCTTTCAGTCTGTCCGTCCGTTTGGGGATGGTAAGCTGAACTCAATCGTAGTTTCGTTCCTAACACTTCTTGCAATGCTCCCCAAAAATGTGTTGTGAACTTCGGATCACGGTCTGATACGATACTCGATGGTACCCCGTGTATCCTCACAATTTCGGCAATGTATATCTCTGTCAGCTGATCTACCTTGTAGGTGGTGTTTACTGGCAAAAAGTGTGCGAATTTCGTCAATCGATCCACTATTACCCATATAGAATCATTCTTTCTCCTTATTTTAGGCAATCCAGTTATGAAATCCATGGAAATGCTGTCCCACTTCCATTCGGGTATAGCTAAAGGTTGCAACATACCAGCGGGTCGCTGATGTTCCACCTTCGCTTTCTGACAAGTTAGACAAGTGGAAACGTACTCCGCTACATGTTTCTTCATTCCTGGCCACCAATAATTTTGTCTCAAATCCTGATACATCTTTGTTGCTCCAGGATGAATACTCAACTTACTCTTATGCGCCTCTTCTAAATTCACTTTCCTCATATTTGTAATTTCTGGTACACAAATCCTACCATTACATCGCAAAATATTATTTGCTCCAATCTTGAACTCCGTTGTCATCCCTTGCACTATTAGGTTCCTCTTCTCTTGAATTAAAACGTCATCTTGAGAATTTGCAATGTCTTCAAGTAGTCCACTCGAAATCTTAATCATTCTGAATCTCAAAATTCCCGGTGCAAACTCTACGTTCAAGTGTAGGTCTCTAAAAGCTTCCCACAACTCTTGTTGTCTAGCCATAATTGTTGAAGATACTGATAGACCTCTTCTACTCAACGCATCAGCCACTACATTCACCTTCCCAGGGTGGTACTGCAGTGTAAAATCAAAATCCTTGAGAGTCTCCATCCATCTTCTCTGGCGCATGTTCAATTCCTTCTGATCAAACAAATATTTCAAACTTTTATGGTCACTAAACACGGTGAACGTGCACCCATATAAGTAGTGCCTCCAGATCTTTAATGCAAAAACAACCGCAACAAGCTCTAAATCATGAGTAGGATAGTTTCTCTCATGAATCTTCAATTGCCAAGAAGCATAAGCTACATCTTTCTTGTGTTGCATCAGAACACATCCCAACCCTTGGTGGGATGCATCACAATAAACTTCATAGGATTCATCTGATTGCGGTAATACCAACACTGGTGAGGTCGTCAATTTTCTCTTTAGTAACTGAAAATTTTCCTCACACTTCTTCGTCCATGCGAACGGTTGATCTTTTCTGATAAGTTGTGTCAATGGGGTCACAATCTTAGCAAAACCTTCAATAAATCTCCTGTAGTATCCTGCCAGTCCTACAAAACTTCGTATGTCAGTGACTGTCTGAGGCTGTTTCCAAGCAAGAACCGCCTCAATCTTAGCCGGATCTATAGCGATTCCTTCCTTGGTTATCACATGTCCCAAGAAATTCACTTTTTCTAGCCAAAAATCACACTTCGACAGATTGGCACACAATCGTTTCTCGCGTAAAATCTCAAGAACTTGACGTAAATGTTCTCCATGCTCTTCTTCAGTTCTCGAATAAATTAATATATCATCAATGAACACCACAACAAACTTATCAAGGAATGGACTAAAGATTCTGTTCATGTAGTCCATGAAAATTGCTGGTGCATTGGTAACCCCAAACGGCATAACCAGATATTCATAATGCCCATAACGGGTTCTGAAAGCGGTTTTCTGAATATCTCCTTCCCTTACTCGAATCTGATGGTAACCCGACTTCAAGTCAATCTTCGAGAATATCGTGGCCCCTCTCAATTGATCCATCAAATCATCGATGCGTGGCAAAGGGTAACGATTCTTAATAGTTGCCTTATTAAGCTGTCTATAATCCACGCATAAGCGTGAGCTTCCGTCCTTCTTAACTAGTAAAACTGGAGCTCCCCATGGCGATACGCTTGGTCTAATAAATTTCCTCTCCAACAAATCTTCAATTTGACCTTTGAGCTCATTTAATTCCAATGGGGACATTCGGTACGGCGCAATGGAAATTGGTCCCGTTCCTGGGTGCAAATCAATGAAAAATTCCACTTCTCTTACTGGTGGCAATCCTGGAATTTCTGTTGGGAATACATCCCGGTACTCATTGACAAGCATCACATCTTCTATGTTCACATTTATCTTTGCCTCCACATGGGCCAGAGACAAAAACTCATGAGTCCCTTCACTTAGCGACACTCGGAGTTTGTTAGCGGCTAAATACTTAACAACTCCTGGTTTGGGGAAAAGAACCAATTTGTGAGCACAGTCTAAGATCACATAATGATACGACATCCAATCCATACCGAGAATGACCTCGAGTGATTGTAGAGGTAAACAAATCAGATTAACCAAGAAATCCTTATTTTGAATAGTTATTTGACAATGTAAACATGCAGAATTTACTGTCAAAGTCTTAGCAGGCGTGGAAACAACCAAATCAAAAGGTAAAGCAGACACATATAACTTCAAACGATTCACACAATCCATAGCAATGAAGGAATGGGTTGCCCCCGAGTCAAAAAGTGCAGTTAGAGTGTTACCTGCAATCTCACAGTCACGTTGAATCAGATTGCTAGATGGATTCCCCTCTTCAGCACTCACACAATAAATGCTTCCTCTAGCAGTAGGACGAGTAGCCCTAGCTACATTCACAACTGGTTCCACCTTTGGGGCTCTGCAATCCCTTGCAAAGTTCCCTAGCTTCTGGCAATTATGGCACGTCGGTCTATTAGAGGTACATTCGTTAGCATAATGTCCCTCTTCCCCACATCGGAAACATCGAACCACTCGTCCCAATTGTCTCTCGAAATTCTGGTTCCCTGGACGATTCTGCCCACCGTTGTTATTCTGTGGCCGATTATAAGGTTTAGCAACTTGCTTCCCCTTGTTATTCTAATAATTCACACGACTATGCCCTCCTGCACTAAAATTCCCTCCACGGCTAGCCCTCTTATTCCTCATATCCTCAACTTCCCTACATTTTTCCACAAGAACTTGGAAATGTTGAATTCCCAAGGGCAAGACAAAGTCTTGAATGTAATACTTTAGTCCGTCTTGGAAACGATGACACATGAAGGGTTCATCAATCTCTTCACGGAAAAACCTAAAATGTCTTGATAGCGATTCAAACTTAGCAGCATATTCGCCCACGGTCATGTTCCCCTGGTGCAGTTTTAGGAAATCATCGCCCAGCTTAGTCCTGGTACTCATCGGGAAGTATTTGTCTAAAAACTTCCTTTTGAATGATTCCCAGTTCACCTCCTCGTGAGCTGATCTCATCAACAATCTTGCACTCCTCCACCAATACTCAGCATCCCCTAATAGTATATAAGTGGCATAGTTGACCTTCACTGCCGCCTGACAGTTAATCATTTCGAAGATCTTCTCCACTTCTTGGATCCATTGATCCGCCTTCTCCGAGTTCTCATCCCCCTTAAACTTGGAAGGATTGTAACGACAAAAGTTTTCTAACCCTCTTGACTCTGCAGCACGGATCTTTCTTTCCCTCTTTTCGAGATCACGTTGAGTCTTGGCAGCAGTCTGTGCAGCAACAGAAGCAGCCATGTTATTCATAGCCTCCGCCATTCGATCATCCCTGTTGGCATTGGCTCTCAGAATGTCATTCCTCCTTGGTGGCATGGTTTTCCTATAAAACCATCATCATGTAGAGTCTTAACACTACTTCAATAATTCCAAAATAACATTCTGACCATATAGGCACATAATAATTATTCTGAACTCGACAACTCAAACCACCTAAACCGACACATGATCAGACAATAACTCCTAACCTACAATCTAGAACTAAAGGTTCCACAGCCCCCAAAGAAAACCAAACCAAAGCTCTGATACCACAATGTAACACCCCGTTTTTCAAAGCGAGGGAGTATTTTTTTTTTCAAAAGAAATTAAAATACAACAGAGAATTAAATAAGGGAAAACCTTTAGATAAATAATTGAGTCATTATAATTTACAAACAGCGGAAAGGTTTCTCAAAACATAAATCCAAAGCATGTCCTGATGTCAACATTAGTACATGTACATCCCCTTCCAATTTAAAATAAAAGTAGCCCAAAAGAAAGACATATGTGTCCTGAGTGACAACCTAGTCTGATCATTCTATACATAACAAAAAACTATACGCCTTGAGTAATCTCCACGCGCCCCGTGAGATTCTCCTATCGTAGCTCCAATCAAGCACTCCCATCCACATTCCCATCCGGAGGGTACGAACCGGTGGGATCATCCTGACTCTCATTTGAGGGCAAAGCCCAGATTTCCACAATAGTTGTAAAGGGTCACCAACTGAAATTAACAGTTAACACATAACATTTAAGCTTTTAAATGCACAAATAACCTTTTCAACTGAGCATACACCTTAAATGGGTTTTTATATGCCAAACATGCATAAACAAAGTTGAAAAATGAAGTTTTTAACAAAACAGCACTGTTGTATTCGAATACAGCATCTTTGTATTCGAATACAAGGCTATTTCAGCATTTAGCAGCAAAACAACATGTCTGTATTCGACTACAACAGTCTGTATTCGACTACACAGTAAGTCAGTGGCATAACATCATGTTTGTATTCGACTACAACAGTCTGTATTCGACTACACAGTAAGTCAGTGGCAAAACAACATGTTTGTATTCGAATACAGCTTGCTGTATTCGAATACACATCAGACAGCAGCAGAAAAACAGCAAAAATCAGCATTTTTCAGCTTTTCAAAGGGTTTCGAAATCAATCAACACTTACTCACAAATCCAAACAATTAAACTTAGAAATTATAGCGCACTCACCACGACATCTTGAGTTTCGAAACAATTTTGCAATCAATTACACTTACACACAACTCCAAAACAAAACACTTAGCGATTATAGCACAATTACCACGACATCTTAAGTTTTGAAATGGTTTTGCAATCAATCACGCTATCACACAATTCCCAAACATCCACACTTGGCAATTATAACACAATCACCACAACAACTTTAGTTTCGAAACACTCCAACATAAACTTGAATCAAAACACGACTCGCACACAATTTCAAAACATATTGCTTAACTAAACAAACATTAATTAAACAAGACATTAAGAGATTCCCCATTCTTAATTCTCATTTAACTTAAACGATTTTCCAAAACACACATTAAGTAAACAAAAATATTAAGAGATTCCCCATTCTTAATACTCGTTTAACTTAATGGTTTTCAAATTCCACACAAAACAAACTCAAACATACTTTCACATTCAATCCATAATTCACACCAAATCACATCAGATCATCTTTCCACACAAACCACACAAAACACATCTCAAATTCTATAATTATCAATTATGAACACGTCTAATACGACGACACAAATCAACACAATCCATCACTCAAACACAACAAATTTCATTTACTCCAAGTCATACATAAATGAGGTAAATTCTTTTTCCATGAAACATTCATCAATATCACCAAAACCCCACATTAGAATTTCACCCATAAAGCATTAGTTCGTTTTTCCCTAAATCAACACTTTAACCCTAACAAATTCTTTTCCACACAACCACAAGTAATTCCCTAAATGCAAACTATAAGTTTGGAAGGAGCCCTTACCTTCACTTTAGCTTTTTCGTTCGATTACGGTACCGTGAGCAAATCCGGTAAAATCTTCGTTCGCAACGTTGCTTCCAAAGATGGTCCACTAGCACCGTAGCACGGAGGTGAGCAACCTTCCCTTCTATCACTTCTTGAAACGAAGCTTGGATCTAGGTGAAACAGGGAGATTTGAGTTTGAATCCCTAATACCGTTTTTCTCTGTTTTCGAATCAAAGAGGAAGAGTGAAGTTGAGAAATCCTTGTCCTATCACCCACTATCAATTTCGAACTCAAGGAAGCAAGGAAGAACAAAAATGGATGAAGATGGAGGAAGGAGGAAAAACAACGCACGCGAGGCATGGGAGGAAGAAGATGGAAATTCTCTGTTTTCTCTCCTTCTCTTTTCCTTTCTTCCTTTTTCTTTCCTTTCTATTTGCTTTCTTTCCAATTCCTTCCCTTCCTTTTCTATATATATATATATATATATATATATATATATATATATATATATATATATATATATATATATATATTTATATTTATATATATTAATTATAATTAACAAATATCTCAAAATCTTTAGATATTTATTAAATTACCCTTTCACCCATAACACATTAAATTCTTTGTAAAAGATGCACCGCAGTTAATTTACTCTATTTATCGACGAGTAATTCTAATCGGCATCAAATATCTTCTTGGTCATATAAACTCCAAAATATTAATAACTTTAGCTAAAAAGCCTCTGAGTTCAATACCAAAAATACACCAAAATACATAAAGTACACTTAAAAATTATGGGTCTTACAAATTCCAAAGTAATTTTATCAATATGGAATCTTAAACACATTTAATAATTCTCTAAAACTGCAAAAATGGAAAGAAAATTATTATTTTTTCCATTAAATTGATCAATTCAATAGTGTAAATTTACCTTTTTCCTCACACAACTTACTATTGCAAGATAGAAAAACAATGAATTTTTTTATACATAAACTCATTTGAAGTTGCTTCAAAATTTTTATCTCTTTCTATTTAAACATTACTTTAATTCTTATTTCACATCTTTGAACTTGACAAGTTAATATCATAAGTTATAAAAAAATAGATTACAAACTAAATACAAAAAATAAAACACGCCAACATAACTTTACTTTTCTCCCTTATTTCACAAATGTAATCAATGTACAAGAATGAAATAATAAAATAAATTTAAAATTTTAAAAAATAAAATGAACTAACCAAAAGTTAGCGGTGACAACAACAAACATAGTAGATATCAGAATGATACATACACAACAGTGGCAACATTAATGGCGACAACAAACAATGGTGATAACATTGAACACATAAACAAACAGTCCAACAACAACTAACCATGAAAAATGCACAAGAACCTTGACGAAGGTGAAGAACGTAGAGGACGTCAATGAGGAAGCAGATAAATGGAGAAGAAAGATGAAGCAGGAGCAATGGAGAAGGAGGAATGAACACGTTGTGATATATATTTTTTATCATCAATCTTAGGTGGGTTATTGTTATAACCGAGTTATTAACCTTCATGTATTTACACAATTGCTATCTCCTCATTTTTTAACTCGTTTATTTAAAAACCGACTTAAACATATACTAAACAATTTTCACATATTTACATATTTGTCGACTCATCTTTTCAATTCAGTTTATTTAAAAAACTGAATTAAATATACCTCCGCCTTATTTGCTAATTGAGGTGATAGATAATCGACTTAACACTCATTATTAAAAACTCTATCTTGTATTAGTGATGGGAGATTACGTAATACAAGGCTAGCCCAACATGTTATGATGCCTAAAGCGAGACACCCTAAATCTAAATTGAAATTGAAGGTAAAATGCGTTAGTTTTAAAAGAGATTCGCAGCGGTTCCAAAATAGAGTCTACAAATTTTAAATAGAACTATAAGGTTCAGGACGTCACACTCACAATTACACAAAATGCTTGCATAAAAATTTTCAATTAAAAATCTTTGAATGTCGAATATAGTTGAGATTTATTAAATAAAACTTTTGACATAAAAACACGCTCTAAACATAGAGACAATTAATTTCTACAATTGAAAAAAAAAATAAAAATGACACAATTGATCGATTGAATTTACAAATATCTAAATTTGTTAATAACTCAATAAAATGCGACAAATTACTCCCACCCAGTATCACCTATCAGAGCGTGGATCACCAACCGATAACCTGAAATAACTGCGCTCTCGCAAGCGCCAAACACATGCAACGAGGGGTGAGCTTTGAAAACATATAATAGTATAAAATAAGTGAGAAGAACATGAAAAACAAATATTAAACACCGTATCCTATCAAATCTTAACAACAAGAATAATCAAGGTAAAACATTGATACAATCCACAACATCAAGTAAGTAAATACACAAATCAAGTAATGTTATGCATGCTTTTATACTCTAGACTCCTGCTCTTTCTTTGGTACCATTATAACTCTGAAGTGCTTGGTTAGGAGGCTTGATTTATGCCACCATGCAAGTGGACAGACAATTTAAATTGGCCCTGTCCTCATAGATCCCCTCAACTCAACCCGAGACACATATACGCGACAGTCGAGGTAAATGTGTGTTGCATGGTAGCTCTCGACATTTAGAGTGCTACCTCTAAGTCACTTAGGAATTCCCCACCTGAATACCTCCAAGGTCTAACAATCTTGTCCTAAGGTTCAACAGCAAACCGCCACGATCAGCCTCATTCAGTTGTACTTCCCCATAATTGCTAGGCTTGTCAAGCCCTACCTATATGATGACCAAATAATCTCCACTTCAAAAATTGTCAACAACTACTTTCTCCCCTTGTTGTCCTAGGTTACTTACTCTATTAAGAGAACCATCATTGGCACGGGTCGAATTCGTCACTATTCAATTAAATACAATATGCATTTCATGATATTCATCAAGGTGGCAATATCACAAGTCAAGGAGTACACATCGTCATTGTAGATTTCTATAGTCATACATTACATTCAGAATTCATCATCATCATAATACGTCATCTCAAATAATGAAGGGTCTTGACAAGTCCCGTAATTTTTTTTAAAATATAATAATAATAATAATAATAATAATAAAAATAATAATAATAATAATTAATAATAATAATAAATAAAAATAAAATAATCCCACTCATTCTCTCTCTCTCTCTTTCCATCTCACTCCCTCACTCCCTCATTTTCTCATTTTTCTCTCTCTCCTTCTCCTTCTCCCTCTCGGCACACACCGTTCCCTTTTCCCCCCATTTTCATTTTTTTTTCTTTCTTTCATTCTCCTTCTTACTTCTCACTTGAAGCCACAATAAACCCATGGAAAAGGTATACATTCCCTAAGCAAGCTGCTTCCTCATAATTTCTCGAGTTGTTGGATAAAATTTTTGGGGTTAGGATTTGTGTTCTAAGGAAAGAAAAAGGATACCCATCTTTTGAGAGTTGTTGATTGAGACTCATTGAGGTAAATGCCCCAACTCTAATCCTAGTATGAATTCATAGAAAAGTGTAGCTTTGTTTAAAAACCTTATTTTATGCTCAGAGTAGATTTAGATGATTTTTAGGGTTTTCTAGAGTTAGTTAAATTGTAGAATAGATTTTTCTAAAGTCTTGGAAATATTCTTGATACTCAGATTTGTCCGCTGAGATCCTGCCGGCTACTCTGGGAGTTGTTAGAGAGCAAAGTTAGACGATTCTCCATAGCTGTGAGTTGACGACGATCATCGTCATATATTTTTATACTGCTATTATAATTATTTTACTTGTTTTCTATATTAAAGTATTTATTGAAAATTTTGGGAAACACAACCTTTGAATTTTATCTCAATTTCGTCAATTATTTAATTTAATGGTCTTTGATATATAACATGTTATTTGTTGGATTTACGTATGAGTTAAAGTATTTAAATATTTATTTGTTATGCGATTGAATATATTTTTCAAGAATTTCGATAAAATAATTTTAAACGCGTGTTTTGGGAAATCGTTGTTATAATTATTAAATCGTAAACTGCGTTAGGTGCACCTAGTTACCACGTGTTGATTAGGGAAAGTTAACCATTAGATGGAGCCGCCCCTACAAGAGAGGTCATCCGTAGGAGGAGAGGGCTATCAACGAGTTGTAAGCTTCCTAATTGATATGTGATGATGCGTTGCGGGATTGAGAGGAGAGGGCCATCCGTTAGATGGAGTCGCCCCTAAGGTAAAGACCACTCTTAGGAGGAAAGGGCTATCAATGAGATAAAGCCGCCTCTTGATTCTAAAAATTTGTATTGTTACTTGTTTGATTTTTATGATGATTTTAAGATTGTTCATTTTGATTTCGTTTCGTTATTCACTGGATTTTAATATTTTTGTCAAGCAATTAAACAATTACTCGTGCCTTTTGTGTTTCCCTTCCAATTGATGGTGGTTGTTGTCTCCTCACTAAGTCTTTGTGACTTACCTGTTATGTTGCTTATTTTTTTCAGATTCGCAAGCAGCTGAGTAGGAAACAATTATTTGATTCGAGTCTCAACATACTTCCTTTTTTAGGTAGGCCTATTTGATCGAGGACCTTTTTGTAACAGTTGTTGAGTCTATATAATTTGCAGCTATTTTGGAGTTTAGAAAGTCTATTTAGTTTGTTAGAAAGTGCATTAAGAAACTTGATTATGTTGTTTGAATTGTGATTGGATTGAGAATTTGACAGGGATTTCATAAATTTGGAAATGTTGAATTTACAGAGGAGACTCTGTCGAAATTTCGAGTAAAAAATATATGTATTTTTGTTTTGAAATGGTTAGAGAACGGTTTAGTTATTTAATTGTTAAGTTAATTGATAAGCTTGCCAGGCTAGAAGTATAGCTTGTGCGCCGGTCACGACATTTAAATTTCGGGTCGTGACAGGTCTTCACTCACATATAATAATAATACTAGATCATTCACACACACCACATCAATTGCAAGGCAAATAATTACAATTCATCACATTTTATATCATATATCAATATCAAGGATAGATATAAACAAAGCACATAATGCATCAAATACACAATTCTATAATAATTCAACTATTGCACGATCTTCAAAAATCAAATCAAACAACATCCTATAAAATTTTCTAATTCATATTTTAACCTCACAAAATTCAAGTTTGCTCATTAATCAATTATTACTCAAAGGACTTATCCCATACGTAGCGAGCCCCGAATTAATTATGGAAAATACGGTATTCCCGTTCATCTCACTTAATTTATACTCATGCATTCGAACTCACTCTCACCCCATACCTGAATTTGACGCTTTCATAAGACATAAGGACCATAATGATTTTCAGCAACCAGAGATGTTGACAACACGCAACGAACGACTCCAAAAGCATCGACGAATTTTCAGAGTTAATGAAACATGACTGATAATTAATGCGGACTATAAAAATCAATGTTACATAATTAATAAAAATATTAAGAGAATAAACATATTCGAAACGAAGTGAAACAAGTTATCAGAAAAGGCCTCACCAACGTATTGGAGCACCGATAGGGTCCGACTTCAACTTCCCTGAAACAGACAAACGAGTAGTGCTTTTTGAAGGTTTCGACGAGAGAAATTCAAAAACGATATCAGTTTTTCAAGATGATGAACGCGTTGTCCGGAATTCAAGAAAACAGCCACGACAATGGTGGCAACCCATTTTTTAAAATGTAACAGTTGGCGATTTCGAATATAGGTAATGAAAGAGGGTGTTTCATGGAGTCCATATATGGTCTTGGTTTTCGTTGGTGATAGCGGAATAAGACGTGGAGGTTTGATTTTTAACAGAGAGAAATAAGACGTTTCAACTTACGTTTCAAGTTGAGAATGAAAGATGAGGTCACAACGATCACGAATGTGGTCTCAGTTTTGTAAGGCATCCACCGTAATGATTGTGGTTGACGAAAAAGAGAAAGAGGGGAAAGGTTGCGGCGGTGCTTACACGAAGAAGAAGGAGGAAACGCGTTTGTATTTGTTCTAATTTTTTTTCTTTAATATTATTATTATTATTATTATTAATTAATTAATTAATTAATTAATTAATTAATTAAATTTTACTCTTGCATAGAGGCCTAATCCATAAACAAATCTTTCTCATTTTTAAACACAATTTAATTTCTAAAATATTACTAATATTTCAAACCTAATATATTATAAAATAAAGTAATTAATATTTTTTTTAAAAAAAATATTAATAATTAAGATTTAAGATAAGCACTATAATTATACTTATATTTTTGAAATACTCACATTAAAATACTATCATTATTGGAGTATATTTGAAATTATAAAATAAATAAATATAACATCAAATTATTTATCTACAATATTATTTAATTAAAAAAATAATAATTTATTATAAAATTAGGGGTGTTACAATTCTCCCCTCGTTAAATAAATTTCGTCCTCGAAATTTATGGTGAACAATAGACAACTAATACCTAATTAAGCACCCTTGAAGAATTCACTCGTCACCTAAGCACTATAGGTCAAGAATCAAATGAATTCGCATGATAGGATAACATAACAATGAATCATTAAAACGCATATAACATCTAACATTTCAGTCGTAAAAAAAATTACCATAATTACTCACTATAATTTATAAAGGAAATATAACATGTAGAATTTATCATTAATAATTTACTATCTTAAGTTGAATTAACGAAGAAAAATAATTAAATCTAAACAAATTATAAAGTTCAATTGACTTTTCAAATAATGCTTTATTGGTCTTACTCTTCTAAAAAAAAACCTTTAAATCCTAACAACAATTACTCTACATATTTAATACGAGTTAGACTTATAGAGAAATATTTAAAAAAAAATTCACAGCTTTAAGAATTACAAAGTGAAATGCATAACAACTCAATAACATGCATTCACTTTAAAACAAGAACAAATGTACAAAACCATATTGAGAGACATAAATTATTTTTCACGTATTCCTAACACAATTTTTTTTCTTTTCTTTTAACTAATCGACATTTATAGGGTATACTATTTGTAATTTATAATTAAAATAATTCAGAACAACATACATTATAACCAAATAAGCATAGGCAATAAAAGTCAATGATAAGCATATTGCCTCACGAGAACATACACATAAACATTGAAATAATTCTAAAAATCGGTGGATATTTTGTCTAATTAATCAAAATAAAATCAACAAGCTAGTATTCATAATAATAATAATGAGTTATTCTCGCCTATTAGTACTGACAATGGGTCATCGGGTTGATCAATCCCTTCTACTCATGTAGTCAAGTACTCAAGGTAAAAATAGCTAAAAATATTAGGTCCAAACATAGATGATTAAAAAACTTTTAACATGGTCGTAGTGTGGGAAGACGTCGTCACGTCTCCCACCTCTCAACACAATTAAACTCCTTTTAACTTCACAAGTTTTTTTTTTTCTAAAAAAAAAAATTAGTAACTAGTACATAGACAAAAATACTTATAATAAACATACAATTCAACAACTAAACCTTATTGTTGTTTAATCATATTCATCAAACAATGAAAATAATACTTTGCGCGCAACTCAACAGCTAAAATATAAGGCAATAATTTAAAAATAGCATCAATAAGAACTCAATCACAGTTTATGTGAATTATAATTATTCCTTTGCCAAAATAACTAGCAGTCATGTTTATTTCACTTAGAAAACCAATTAAGTATAATCCATAATTCAATTTTTTTTCAACTCAATTAAGTAGTCAAATAATATTTATTTCACTTAGAAAACCAATTAAGTATAATCTATAATTCAATTTTGTTTTTTCAACTCAATTAAGTAGTCAAAATAATATTTCAAGTAAGTAAAGGATAGTCAAATCAACTAGTGATGATGAACTTAATTGCCTAATACAATCAGTAACAACAATAGAAATGACACTTAAATTAAACTTAATCAACAATCAAACAAAAGAAATATTAAATTATCTCACTTTTAAACACTCCTAACAACTCTAAACTCTATACACACATTCCCTTCAAAACCATTTAGAACACCTAAACCACAAACAATTTTATATTCACAAAATCAAAACACAAGTTAGAGCTCAACCACAAGAGAGCAATATAACGAGAAACAAAAATAAGTTTTTCCTCTATCAAAACCCAAATATAAATATGCAATACATCCCTTTCAAAACCAGTAGAATAAATTTTAAAAACTACGAAATACTCTAGTTTTGTAAGAATCTTATTTCAATGAATTAGGTCCCCGGAGAGAAAGTTATGCTTGCTTAATGTAAGTCACACATACACACCATATATGCAGGCCTTTGTCTGGTTTGTAGAAGTTTCAAGAATAACTCTATATAAATTTATTCAAAATACTCCTATTTGCTAAGAAGTCTCCAAGGAAAAAAACTCACTTACCCTGAAAGTTACCAACATCAGTTATTCTTACCAACATCACATATTATGTTTGATGTGGTTCTACAGCAGTGCTACATTAACTATTTCAGTAAACGCTAATCAATAAATATCCCTTCAGCATGAAATATACAAGTTATAATGTTAAATTAGATTAGTTGATCTGAGTAGTACAAGTGTTTGTTGGCTAACCCATTAAGTTAGTGGTATAAAGCAAAAGGCAAGTATACTTTCTTCTCTGGTAAAAGGTCATGAAGTCAACAATCACCTAGACAAAGATTAGCTTTTGACATCGCATGCAAATTTAATTTTCTTCAAAGACAATAAATAGCACACTTCAGTATTTCACTTCAATACCCATGTAACCATCATTATATATTAATAAGCCCATGATATAAACAACCCATATAAACAATAATCATTAGTGTATCCTCATGGTCAAGGGGGAAATGTTACTGCCACACTACTAGAAAAATCGAAAATAGAGACGGATATAATTTGTCTCTAAATTTAACAAATTCCGTCGCTAAACAGTATAGAGACGGATTTGGAGATGGACATGTTTCCGTGGTTGATTTTCGCGTCTCTAAGATGTTAGAGACGGATTTTTATTATCGGTCTCTAATCAAAGACGGAGTATGTCCGTCTCTATCAGAGAGGGATATATCATTACCGTCTCTATCAGAGAGGGATATATCATTACCGTCTCCAATAGGATTTAATTTAGTCCGTCTCTAACTTATCGCATTTCGTCTCTATTGAGACAAATGTATATTCCGTCTCTAATATATTCCAATTTTTTTTTATTAATCTCCCAAAAATCTATAATTATTTTCTACCTGAATATTTAAGTATCAATTTTTAAATATTAAATTCCCTATATATATATTATATATGACACTAGATTCTCACAAAAATTATATTTAGATCAACACCAATTTAACAACAATGTCATAAAAGTTCATATAATTCTTTCACAAAAAAAACATTAATAATACACCATATGCAATCAATCTTTCAATTTGTTCAAAACATAACAAATAATATTTGATTTAACAAAATATTTAAATGGAAGTAATCAGTGCATAAGGTTATCATCCATATCATCACCCATCTCTTCATTTTCATTATCACCTTCTCCTTCCGATTGAAGTGTAGAATTTGGATTACAGTGAGGCATAATACTCTCAAACATCCGCTCCAAATGCGCCATCTTTTTTTTAATAATTTGTTGTTCAAGATTCTTTTGTTCAAGTTCAATCGTTAAAGCTTCAATCTTAGCTTCCATAGCAGCAACTTTTTCTGATGATACATCACAAACTGTAGACGATGATTTTATGAATGCTTTGATTGTTGCAGCTTGAGATCCTAATCCAAATATGCGTCCTTTCTTGTTAATGCCTCCAACAACTTCCATGTATATACTATTATCAGACAGTTGGCTACTACCCTCGCCATTATGAGATTGTTTCTCAAACATTAGAGTTTGGTACATTTCCTAAAAAAAGAGTTACCATTAGTACATATATATTTATATTTATATTTATATTTGGTAAAGATATTACTTTAAGGATGGTGTATACATATAGCTATCTTAGCCTGTTTTTCATTAAACCACTCATCTGGTTTCCCTTTTGGCCTGTGAAGTCGCTCGTAAACCTCAAAATTGGTTGGTTCTCTATTCAATTCCACCCTCTAAAAAAGTAACCAACAATCATTATGTTAGTATAAATATGATTAAATTGTCATTCGAACAATTAGATTATGTTAGTATAAATACGATTACTAACCATTTTTTTCACATGTTCTCTCGTTGTTATGGATCCTCCACTATGCACATTGTGTCCAACTTGAGATTGCCTATTTTTCTTATTAATCATAGAAATTTTTTGCCATGTCTCAGCTTGCCATTGAGCTTTCAATTATTCCAAATTTTCTTCCCCAATCCAATCACCTGTATCCTCACCATTACGCACCTTGAACAAAGCATTTTTTAGGGCCAAAGATCCCCTACTGCTAAAGCTTTTTTTAATATTTGCTTCATCTTTCTCAAGCCATTTGTATTTTGCCTATTAAAAAGAAATCTTTAGTATTAAATTAAAACATAAAGAAAGATCCAAAAGACATTAAAATAACTAAACATCTCCAGAAATATGATTTTGAAAAAAGTTGTAATCTAAAACACATAATCATTATAGGAAGTTAGAATTGTCTTATAACCATGAATACAAATAAATAAATAAATAAATAAATAAATCAGAAACTGCACAATAATAGAATAAGTGGTGGTGGCCTAAATTGCACTAATCACAAATTACACAAATACCTTAAAGTCCTCTAACCAAGCACACATTGTGTCGTCATCCACACTACTCCAACATGACCACGCCCCTCCAAAATTTTCCTTGAATATTTTTGTGATAACACCTCTCACTTTGGATTCTGGTTCAAAGCTAAAAGTATAAGAAAAATAACTATGTTAGAAGCAATTTAATACATGCATCTATAGAACTACATTTATAAAATTAAAGTTACTTATTTCCAGGTGCCGATCTTATCCAAATTCTTCCATCTGCATCCTTTGAACCCCACTTGATGTTATCTGGTGTTAAAGAAGATACCTCATTGTTTGGGATAGCTTGTGACCCATCATCGATGGAAGGATCATGTGGTATATCTACAGATGTCCCACTTTGAGAATGAGGAGATGGGACATATATAGGAGGAGTGTGAGATTGACTATGAGACGGGGTTGATACATAGGCATTTCATATCGGTTGAGATATGGTTGGTGCATGCCTAGTTTGGGGATGAATGAGTGGGGAAGGGGTTGGTCTAGTTTGGAAATGAGGAGATGGGGCTGTTGTACAAACTTTTTTTAATGGCTGCGATATAAGTGTTGTTGGCGTAGTTTGGGAATGAGGAGATGGGACAACGGTATCAGGTTTTTGTAATGGTTGTGATATGAGTGTTGTTGTTCTAGTATGAGGATGAGGAGATGGAACAGATGCAATGGTTTTTTGTAATGGTTGAGATATAAGTGGTGGTGGCCTAATTTGGTGTAGAGGAGATGGTGTTGTTGTAGGGTTTTTTTGTAATGGTTGAGATATTCCTCTACCTCTTCCCCTGCCTCTACCTGTCATCTATAAACAATAAATAGTAATAAAATGATGTTAAAATAAGTTAAAATTATAATAACGGATAAAATCAAACTTCCAATTACGAAAAAAATTTGAAGTTAAATAAATTCACTACCATACAAACATAGTTCAAACAAACTCAAAAAATACATAGTAAATGATTAAATTAATATTTGCATATAAAATAACTAAAATCTAATACATTCTATTCAGAATTTGTTTCGTAATTGTCTTCTTGTTCTTCTTCTTCATCATCATCATCATCATTTTCTTCTTCTTCTTCTTCAATATCTTTATCCCATTCAAAGCTAATCTCATTCCAAAAAGGACCATATGCTTCCTCAACTTCTCCAACAAAATCAACAAGACTTTCTTCAAGATTGTCATTCGCAATTGTCACATGTGATTGTTGGATTGATTCATCTTGGTAAGGAATATCTTTCTCCAGCTTACTAGCTCCTCTTGTTTGAATTGTGTTTCGTGCCTTGGTCTTAATCACAACCCACCAATCATTTTGTCCTTCAGGGTATTGTGTATAGTACACTTGCTTTGCTTGTTGTGCAAATATAAATGGGTCATAATATTTATATTTTCTAGATGCTCTGACTTCAACAATTCCATAGGTGTCTATCTTTGTCCCTTGATTCATAGTAGGATGGAACCAATCACATTTGAACAAAACCAACTTTTTTATTGGCCATCCAATATAGTAAACTTCCACAATATCAGTTAACACCCCATAATAATCATTATTTATTGTCTCGTTGTCACCTCCTTGAACAGATACACCACAATTTGTTGTACTCATAGAGCAATCGTGGTCTTTTGTATTAAACTTATATCCATTTACATAATATATTGACCATTTTTTGACTTTTTTCTTGGGCCCCCACGCCAAACTCCTCCAAAAGTTATCTTCAACATGGTTTTTTGATACCTATTTTGAAAATGGTCAAATTAATTTCACCTAATAAGAAAAGTGGATAATATTATGAAATTAGGAATATCAAGTTCACCATACATATTCTTTAAACCAATGAGGAAATGATTTTGAGATTTCCTTGTCAACTTCTGAGTCGCTTACACCAAGTTCTTTTATCAAATTTGTATACAGGCTACAATAAATTCACATGTTAAGCAACTTTATTGTTTTTCAAAGAAATCAGTAACTGAAAGAATAACATATAAAAGTGCTTACGACAAAAATGGCTCAACTTCTGGACAGTTAAGAAGAACATATAATTGTGCAACTTTCATTTCTCTTTCTTCTAAGAAACATGAGGTGCATTTTCTAGAAGGACGTCCGGGATAATTAAATATAGATAGGGGTTGTGCAACAAAACAACCTTCACCTCCATCATCATTCTGTGGAACTCTTGTCCTCCTACATGGAACATCAGGTGGATAATAGTACGATGCAAATGTAGAGGTCTCCTCCACTAAGTATGCTTTACAAATAGAGCCCTCAACAACAGCTGTATTGGTGACTTTGTCTTTTAAGGTCCGAATAAACCTAATAAAAGTATTTGAAGAAATTAATACAATAAGTATTGCATGATAATTAATTAAATTTTTTTATAGATGACCCAACCTTTCAGAAGGATACATCCATCGGTATTGCACAGGACCACCAACCCTAGCTTCAACCGGCAAATGAATTGGAAGATGCTCCATAGAGTCAAAGAAACTAGGGGGAAATATTTGTTCAAGCTTACACAAAATAATTGGAATATTTTGCTCCATTACACGTATATTATCCTTTTTTAGTAAAGGTGAAGTAAGCTCTCGAAAGAATTGACTAAACTCTATAAGTGTGTTCCAAATTGGTTTGGGTAAAGTTTTGAATACAATTGGGAGCAAGCGTTGCAAGAACACATGGCAATCATGACTTTTCATTCCAAATAACTTTGCTTCTCGCATATCAACACATCTAGACAAGGTAGAGGCATACCCATCTGGTAACTTTAGTTTTTTTACCCACTCGCACACAAATAATCTTTGTTGTTTTGTTAATGTGTAATTTGCTTTAGGCTTTTTTAGCTTTCCCCCTCCACCATCTTGTAGCTCTAAATCTTTCCTTCTACAAATATCTGCCAAGTCAAGTCTAGCATTAAAAGTGTCCTTCGTCTTGCCCTTGGTGTCCATTATTGTATACAATATATTGAGAAACACATTTCTCTCAATATGCATGACATCTAGATTATGTGGGAGAAGATTTGTTTTCTAATACGGTAACTCCCAAAAGATGGATTTTTTTGTCCAGTTGTGAGAAACTCCATACCCCGACAAATTATCATATGGAGGTCCAATTATGCTTGGTAAATGCTTGACTCTTTCCCATATTTCTTCATTTGTCAACCTTTGTGGCGGCCATGTTGTCTCATCTTTCCTCTTTCTAAAAGAATTCTTATTCCTTCTGTAGCAATGATCAACGGGCAAGAATTGTCGATGACAGTCAAAAAATGTAGTTTTTCGACTATGTTGAAGGGTGAATGCTTTTGTATTCTCCATGCATATTGGACAAGCTAGTTTTCCCATTGTCATCCAGCCAAACAACATCCCATATGCAGGGAAGTCATTAATTGTCCATAATAAACAAGCCTTCATGATAAAATTCTGTTGTAGTGAGACATCATAAGTCATCACACCAGAATTCCACAAAAGTTTAAGGTCATCTATAAGTGGCTGCATGTACACATCAATCTTCCCTTTTGGATTAGAAGGGACAGGAATTATAATGGTTAAGAATAAGAACTCTCTTCTCATGCACATCCAAGGTGGAAGATTGTAAGGAGTAAGAATTATTGGCCAACATGAATATGTGCTACCTGTTTTATCGAATGGTGCAAATCCATCAGCACACAATCCTAGCCTCACAATTCGAGGGTCCATTGAAAATTCGGGATATCTTTCATCAAAATGCTTCCATGCCTCTCCATCAGATGGATGCGATAAATAGCCTGGATCTCTTATATTCTCACGATGCCACCTCATTTGGCTTGCAGTTTGCATTGACGAATAAAGTCTTTGAAGTCTTGGGATAATAGGGAAATACCACATCTTTTTTAAAGGAACTTCTCTAACCTTACCATTTCTAATGACGCTTTTGTAACGATCTTCACCACAAATTTTACAACTACGAAGATTTTTATCATCAGGAAAGTAATATATCATACATCCATTTGGGCAACAATGAATCTTTATGCAACCCAATCCAAGCTTTTCCACTGATTTCTTTGCACGATAGGAGTTTTTAGGCATTCGATTGTCATTTGGCAACGCCTTTCCCATAAAATCCATCCATTGATTAAAGCAAGTCTCAGAGATATTGAAGTCTGACTTGATACTTAAAGCTTGTATTGCAGCAGAAAGTTCAGAATAATTTTCACAACCATTATACAAGGGAGCTTGCGCAGCTTTCAACATATCAAAAAATATTTTGGCTTCTGGGTTAGGATCTTCCCTAATTTGGTCTCCACAGTCATCTATTTGTTGCTCAATATATGTACCAAGAGATGGTCCAGCTGCATCCATTACCATTTGCTCAAAGTCATTGAAGTCTTCCTGAACCCCACTACATGTGTAACAGTTGCTTGAAACTACTGGCGGAATTGGAGGCCTTTTTTCACCATGGTTAGTCCAATAATAGTAACCATCCATAAATCCCTTCATACAAAGGTGTCCCATGACATCGCCAACTAACTGATGTTTCTTACACTTACATATTTTACACGAGCATCTCAACTTTCCTTCTTTTTTGAATTTTTCTTGGGCACAAGCAAATTGCACGAACTCAAAAACACCAGCCATATACTCATATGTTACTCTTCTTTGATTAGGTCCCATCCTATTAACCATCCACTTGCGATGTTCGGGAATTTCCATTTCTCTAATTGATAAATAAGTAGAATGTCAATTACCATAGTTACTAAATTTATATGAAGGTTCCTTGTAACGATTTAGGAATCTTAAAGGGTTAAAGTCCTAAGGTTAGTTTAGTTGGTACAATAATAAATTATCGTACGAGTTTGTACTATATGGTCAACAAATAGTAAAAAATGTATTAACCTAACTCTAAGATTGTCTCCACTATAAAAAAAAATAATATAAATTATGATAAGCCTATACAAAAAAACTATTTAACTAATTAAAAAAATCAAAGAATTACAACAAATAAACATATAGTTATATGATTAATGAGGATATATATAGAAAGGTATCTTATTATAGCAGACTCCTTTAATTAAGAAAGCTCATGTTTCTAAGTTTGATTCTAAACATAGGCTTGTTTGACAAGATGCAAATTCTAGAGGTATTATATTACAAATTGCTGGTTTTCTGAGGATAATTATGTCCAATAAATACCTTATTTATTTTAAAAGTTGTTTCGACTTTTTAGATATCTGACAAATAAAATGAATTTGAGTTATGCAAATTATACCTACTAATAAGTAATAACCCCCACTAAAATTTTGTGTGGTCCGTGGTGTTAGTATTTTTAGTCAGGAAAAATTATAAAATAGAAAAGAAATCAAGACTTAAAAGTGATGATACTTTGAAATTGCAATCCCTATTTTATGCTGATATTTTGAAATGGACGGTGTAATACAACAAAATGAAGGTTTCATTAAATATAAATGCCCAATAAATTCATAGTTTATTTTCAAATATTGCTATTGACTTTTAGATATTTGACGAAGAAAATGAATTTGAAGTTATGCTTGCAAAGAAAATGAATTTCAAAGTTATAGGAAGTATAAGTTATAACCACAAACAACCCCTACTAATTTAGTGTGGTACGTGGTGTTAGTTTTTTTTCAAGAGAAAACTAATTGCCGTACTAGTTGTACCTTTTCCTCCCTCCTTTTCGTATACGATCGGTTATATCAATATGTGGTGCAGTAATATATAGTTTTGAAGAATGTTGATTTTGTGAGCAAGTTATGAAAATAATAAATCTATTATTTATATAGAAATCAAGTCATTATTCCTCATATTAATTTGTTCAATTATGATTTTCATTTCCTTAATAATATTAATTATTAATTAATAGTCCTAAAATTAATTAATTATAATCAATATCCATAGTAACAGACATATAAATAGATTGAATCATATAATAAATATGTGATTAAAAGCATATAGAAAGCGTTTTATTTTTTTTATGTTTATTTCTAAAACTGTAACATTATTTTTATAATTTAAATATATAAAATTAATTGAGAGCATCCTAAGGTATCATTCAAAAAAAATAACAGTTTTCTTTCTTCTTTAGAAATAAAATTTTATAAGGCTTAACTAAATCTTGACATTGCAGCTAAATTTAACAATGCATCATAGGAAAAACAGAACCCATAACAAACTTCAAATTATTAAAACAAATATAACTTAACAATCTAAATAAACTACAATGAAAAATAAGAACCCAATGAAAAACAAATAAAATAAATAACAATGTAATAGACTAACAGAACCCAATGAAAACAAATAACAATGTAAAAAACAAATAAAACGTAAAACACATAAAACAGAACCCAATGAAAAATAAACTACTAAATAACAATCTAATAGACTTCAAATAAATTTCAAATAAGAACACAAAAAATGCAACTTTAATATATAATCTAATAGAAGAAATACATCCTAAATCTTGTAAAACATAAACTACTCAGTGTTTGAATGAAAAATCTATTAAAGTAAACAAAACTATCTAAAAAATTATTGAAGGTTAAAATTTTCACAAAGGAATCAAATGCTAAGAGACATAAACATACTTTAGGGATTCGACACACAGGGAGAAAGAGGAATATGACAAAATATAGCTTCAATCTAAAATATATTGAAACTTTAGAGGGATAAATAAGGAAAAAAAGCAACGCAAGGAAATAAATGTAGTATGACAGAAACATACCTTAACTTTACGATGCAAAAAATAGGAAAAAAATGGAACCCAACAAAACCACGATGGAGTAGTAGTGGATGCAAAATAGCAATGCCAATTGATTGGAAGCAAGGCAAGATTTTGAGTTTAGGAAGAAAAATGTGGTTAGGGTTTAGAGAAAAATTTCTGCAACGCTTAGTGAAGGTGGAGGGGTGGAGAAAATGAAAACCCGTGTTTGTTAACATCTGAACATATTAATTGGATTTTTTTTCTTTCTAAATAATAATAATAATAATAGTAATAATAATACTAATAATAATAATGATAATAATAATAATAATATATTATTGTTATTATAATAATTATAATATATTATTGAAATAATTATAATATATTATTGTTATTATTATTATTGTTATTATTATCATTATTATTATTATTATTATTATTATTATTATTATTGAATCTGGAGGATTGGATAAAATTTGAAAGGGAGGGAAACTATATAGTTAGAGGGAATTTTCTGTGAAAAACTTTAGAATTTAGAGACGGAAAACATTTGAGACGTCATTGTTCCGTCTCTACTTTTTGTCTCCATAAAATAATTTATTTTTAGAGTGCAAGTGTAACTTTTAGAGACGGATTTAGAGACAGATTAACTTTGTGACGGGGTATTCCGTCTCTAAATTCCTTCTCAAACATAAAACTTTTTACATCCGTCTCAACAAATTGTTTTCCGTCTCCAATTACGTCTTCATTCGTGATGGACAAAATTCCGTCTCTAAAATCCGTCGGTAAATTAGATTTTTCTAGTAGTGCCAGAAACTAGCGAAAGTGGGATTGTTAATTGTTATAAAATAAAATCTAGAAAATCTATAGCAAACATCAGTAGACATTTTTCTTCACAGATAATATATACACACACATAGCAGAAGATGTCAATAATTTTGTTCCCACGACTATCTCAAAAGAGGACCAATTTTCAAAAGTTTATTTTTTTTGTTTCACAACATTTTTGTACATTCCCATAGTTAAAAAATAAGATTGTCTAAACAGAACGTAAATAATCATTTCTTAATTTGCACGCAACACTTGAGAAAATCTTTATTACCATATCCATTATCACGACATGATGAAAATGCCTCATTAAGAACAATTCAGCATCTTTCAACATATTGTGAAAGGGCCAGCTATTAAGGGTAAATCGACAAACTTTTTAGTTTTGAGTGGTCTTTATACTTTTGGTCTATCAAAAAAAAAAAAGTCAACATAAATAATCAAACAACTACTATAAAAATCTTACCCGATTATGGATATAACAACAATTTAGATATGAAACTGGCTACCAAAATACACGGATAACCCAACTATAAAAACTAGTGATACAAAAGTAAGATTAAGCCTTTCTACAACAAACCCATATCTTAATCATCAACAACCCAATTTTCAGTTAATCAACAAAGCTTAAACATTTTCAAACTAACTATCAGTGAGCAGTAAGAGGAAATAAAATACGAAGAAAAAAATAACAAATAACAAGAAACAAAAAGGAAACAACAAAACTGACTAACATTATATAATGGATAACAATTAACACTCATTGGTATGAAAAACAATTCATAACTTTTGCACAAACATTTAGTTACTATGAATTTCCCAACCTTGCGAGTCTCTATTCCACTTTTTCCTACACCTTAATTTCAGTTTTTCTCTCTTCTCACACATTTGTGATTCATGTCTACTAAATAACAAAAATTATGAAACTAAGAAATATGATAAATTGTTGTTGTCATATTTTAAATTATAGGATTGAAAAACATTTGCAAACAAACAAGAAGGTCTGAAACACTCTGTTAACCAAGGCATTTATCAATTATTCATTCAAACAAGAAAATACATAAAAAATTATTCTTCAATGTGACAGAAGTTTTAGCTAATATCCTGTATTTGTGTTTGGGAGATGTTTTAATGAATACATGTATATCCAAACTCCTCAAAGAAAAACAGGGAATGAGAAGTGGTGATGTTGGAATATAGTAATGTTTTTATATGAGTTAAACCCCAAGACATTTTGTCTCCATTCTATAATTACAAATAATAATTTTGCATGTGGTGGAAATAGGAATAAAAATATAAAAATGCAAGCCACCATAACATTAACAGCACAGATCATTCATGAGTGCAAATTCAAACTATTTATTTGATACAGGGGAACAAGAGTGCAAGGTCACCAATCTTGGCGGACAACCGACTCAATAACATTGGAAAAGGCACATGAATTCGCTGACATGCAATTTAAACAAAAACTAAAACACACAGCAAAATCAAGAACGAAAAGGGATAAACAAGAAGCAAAAGAAACCACAAGAAGTAAGGAATCTTTGTAGTTCACAAAATTTGAAATATATAAGGTAAAAGGACACAATCTTTAAATTCGAACATAAAATTTCCATATGATACTACATAAACATACTCATCTTTATCTCAATCTACTACAAACAAGTTATTCAATTTTCTCTTTGATATATGCATGTTATAAAATCGTTTCAAGTCAAAAAGTTCTTAGAAATTTCAAATTTTTTAGTGTCTAAATACTTCACATGAAAAATACTATGGTGGACCACCTTTGTGGACAGGTGTTTAAATTTCACATGAACCACTAATGATGATGGCAAGTATAATTATAGATTTCTTCCCAAATTTTACGGCCTAGGCAAGAAAATGGAGTATGTCCTTCAAAAATTAACAAACATCAATCAAGTCAACATCTTAGTCGTTAAATCATACTTCCAAAGAGTGTAATTCATCATAATTAGAGTTTCAAATGACTTTTAAGCAGTGGTTCACGATAGTAAATTTCCCTACTAGACATATATATCTAACAAGCTTTACAAAACAAAATAATAATAACAAAAGAAAATCTCAAATTATCACAAGCATAAATAAACATAACTAAGAACAAGAATTACTAGTGGATTATCAAAATATTATAATGATAATAATAGTATAAAAGAATAAAAAGAATCATTCAGGTAACACAATAAAAATGTAAATAACGAGTAACTATCCACACATAATCAAATAACAGAGTTACCAGAAACAAATTTAAAATGTATGACCACGCCAAAAATAAACTCTTTTATAAATCAGCATGTCTTTAAACTACATTGCAATTTTTAAAGTAACTATTTTTATACTTGCAATCTTTAAACTAACTACTTTTAACTACAAATGCACATACATAACAACTATTTTTATACAAATGCAAAACAAGTTAGAATTTTATGTCAATGGTTTGTATAGTTATCTTAACCCTTTTAAGTTTGATTAAATTTCACTAATGCAAATTGGAAACATGTCAAGATGATATAATGTACGATCCAATGAAAGTCACACCACCTAGCGCGTGTGCAAGTTAATTTCACAATATTATCACATAACATACAACAGAAGTTCAATAAACACCTAATGAATAACAGTAAAAAGTAACACAATTGACAAGGACACAAAAAAAAAATCAATAGACACGTCGCCCACACGGCCTGATTGGACATACCTGCTCTAATACCACTAATGAGACACCCTAAACCCAAATTGAACTTGAAGTTAAAATGCGTTAGTTTTAAAAGAGATTCGCAGCGGTTCCAAATTAGAGTCTACAAATTTTAAATAGAACTATAAGGTTCAGGAAGTCACACTCACACTTACACAAAATGCTTGCATAAAAATTTTCAATTAAAAATCTTTGAATGTCGAATATAGTTGAGATTTATTAAATAAAACTTTTGACATAAAAACACGCTCTAAACATGGAGACAATTAATTTCTACATTTGAAAAAAAAAATAAAAATAACACAATTGATCGATCGAATTTACAAATATCTAAATTTGTTAATAACTCCATAAAATGCGACAAATTACTCCCACCTAGTATCACCTATCAGAGCGTGGATCACCAACCGATAACCTGAAATAACTACGCTCTCGCAAGCGCCAAACACAAGCAACGAGGGGTGAGCTTTGGAAACATGTAATAGTATAAAATTACTGAGAAGAACACAGAAAAAAAATATTAAACACCGTATCCTATCAAATCTCAACAACAAGCATAATCAAGGTAAAACATTGATACAATCCACAACATCAAGTAAGTAAATACACAAATCAAGTAATGTTATGCATGCTCTTATACTCTAGACTCCTGCTCTTTCTTTGGTACCATTCTAACTCTGAAGTACTTGGTTAGGAGGCTTGATCTATGCCACCACGCAAGTGGACGGACAATTCAAATTGGCCCTGTCCTCATAGATCCCCTCAACTCAACCCGAGACACATATACGCGACAGTCAAGGTAAACGTGTGTTGCATGGTAGCTCCTGATATTTAGAGTGCTACCTCTAAGTCACTTAGGAATTCCCTACCCGAATACCTCCAAGGTCTAACAATCTTGCCCTAAGGTTCAACAGCAGACCGCCACGATCAGGCTCATTCAGTTGTACTTCCCCATAATCGCTAGGCTTGTCAGGCACTACCTATATGATGGCCAAATAATCTCCACTTCAAAAATTGTCAACAACTACTTTCTCCCCTTGTTGTCCTAGGTTACTTACTCTATTAAGAGAACCATCATTGGCACGGGTCGAATTCGTCACTATTCAATTAAATACAATATGCATTTCATGATATTCATCAAGGTGGCAATATCACAAGTCAAGGAGTACACATCGTCATTGTAGATTTCTATAGTCATACAGTATATTCAGAATTCATCATCATAATACGTCATCTCAAATAATGAAGGGTTTTCACTCACTTATAATAATAATAATAATAATAATAATAATAATAATAATAATAATAATAATAATAATAATAATAATAATAATAATAATACTAGATCATTCACACACACCACGTCAATTGCAAGGCAAATAATTACAATTCATCACATTTTATCAAGGATAGATATAAACAAAGCACATAATGCATCAAATACACAATTCTATAATAATTCAACTATTGCACGATCTTCAAAAATCAAATCAAACAACATCCTATAAAATTTTCTAATTCATATTTTAACCTCACAAAATTCAAGTTTGCTCATTAATCAATTATTACTCAAAAGGGCTTCTGCCATACGTAGCGAGCCCCGAATTAATTGTGGAAAATACAATATTCCCGTTCATCTCACTTAATTTATACTCATGCATTCGAACTAACTCTCACCCCATACCTGAATTTGACGCTTTCATAAGACAACCATAATGATTTTCAGCAACGAGAGATGTTGACAACACACAACGAACGTCTCCAAAAGCATCGATGAATTTACAGAGTCAATGAAATATGGTTGATAATTTACGCGGACTATAAAAATCAATGTTACATAATTAATAAAAATATTAAGAGAATAAACATATTCGAAACGAAGTGAAACAAGTTATCAGAAAAGGCCTCCTCGACGTGTTGGAGCACCGACAAGGTCCGACTTCAACTTTCCCGAAACAGACAAACGAGTAGTGCTTCTTGAAGGTTTCGATGAGAGGAATTCAAAAACGATATCAGTTTTTTAAGATGATGAATGCGTTGTCTGGAATTCAAGAAAACAACCACGACAATGGTGGCAACCCATTTTTTAAAATGTAACAGTTGGCGATTTCTAGCATAGGTAATGAAAGAGGGTGTTTCGTGGAGTCCATATATGGTCTTGGTTGTCGTTGGTGATAGCGGAATAAGACATGGAGGTTTGATTTTTGACAAAGAGAAATAAGACGTTTCAAGTTGCGTTTCAAGTTGAGAATGAAAGAGGAGGTCACAACGATCATGAATGTGGTCTCAGTTTTGTAAGGCATCCACCGTAATGATTGTGGTTGACGAAAAAGAGAAAGAGGGGAAAGGTTGCGGCGGTGCTTACACGAAGAAGAAGGAGGAAACGCGTTTGTATTTGTTCTTATTTTTTTCTTTAATATTATTATTATTATTATTATTAATTAATTAATTAATTAAATTTTACTCTTGCATAGAGGCCTAATCCATAAAACCAATCTTTCTCATTTTTAAACACATTTTAATTTCTAAAATATTACTAATATTTTAAACCTAATATTTTATAAAATAAAGTAATTAATATTTTTTAAAAAAAATATATTAATAATTAAGATTCTCATATTTAAGATAATCACTATAATTATACTTATATTTTTCAAATACTCACATTAAAATACTATCATTATTAGTGTATATTTGAAATTATAAAATAAATAAATATAACATCAAATTATTTATCTACAATAATATTTAATTAAAAAAATTATAATTTATTATAAAATTTGGGGTATTACATAAAGCAAAATTCTCAAGGGTCTTTTCAAAGTTAATAAATAATTATTAATATTTTATTTAATA